>MU159866.1:0-64568 GCA_015888305.1 Antheraea pernyi | reverse complement strand
TACTGTGTCGCATTGCTAGAACCTATAATGATATATACGATACGATAGACATATTTCGTTATTCACGGAATGCGTTTAAAGGCGAAATTAAATCGCGCTATTATGTAAACAACATTATTTTAAAAGGTATAAGCACGTAAACATGCACACACAGGAATCGCAAATACACGTTCACTCACTCACACACACTCCCTCATTCCCACACCTACACAGCATATACATCCACCTAAGTAGGCACACGCTGGGTGCTCACATATAGTTTTAAGGCCAGTACGGGATATATGTTTTCGTCTTACTTATATAACTATTATTACTAGGTACTAATCACTTTGTTGTATTAGAGAAATTCTGTTTTGGCTGTAATTATTACATATTATAAGTTATTTTATAAAAACCAATGTAAGCTGTTGAATTTTTAAATAAATTAATATAGGACACCTTTAAAAAAAAAGTTGTTAACAGCCTTTCGTAGAATACATACAAATATTGACTCCACAACCCAAAGTAGACCGATTTTCCAGAAAAGCATGCAAGCACGGTTAGTCTTTAATCGTTCGAGTGCAGGGTTAAACATAACGAAACATTAACTCGGTCGTTCCACGGAAAGTAACGTCGAAACAAAGCCGAGTTAATCTTACGTTATTTCTTAATCCCACTGTTAAAGTTTCACAAGTCGTTCGGAAACTTCAGCTGAAACTCGGTGTTGAAAATATTTCATTTCTTTGATAATTCCATATACATGGTACATTTGAACCAACTATTACAGAAAAGTACAAATACACACTAAAATGAAATATGAAATGTAAAAACACTAAAGAAAAAATGAATACTTCAACATAGTAGCCACACTAATGAACAAAGATCCAGCTTAGCCAGCAAAACATATCCACATCTAGCTTAATGTCGGGGTTCTGGCAAAAAACCGTTCTCTCACATGTTTCTCGGAAATCCCTACTATATCCTCTCTGAACTTCAACATTCAGATGTCAAAGAGTTTACATTGATTCTAATTCCACGATCTAACGATACTATTTAACACTAGTTTTCGCTCGCGCCTTAACTCACATTATACAATGACATCCTCTGGAAATAGTACATTTTTCTGTATGAAAAGTTTATGCAATTATTATGTTTGGTTGACTAGTTAAGAGGTGAAAGTGCAACAAGCAAACAAATTAACATTCACATTTATATTAGTAAGAATAAGGATTAGCAATAGGTAAGATATTATTGAATTTAGAAATTGCTTACATATTACTATACTATATATAACTTAGTGAATATTGTAGGAAACTTGAGACCAAATTCTAAACATAACAGTCAATGTTTATTTATTAATCAGAACATGATAGTTTTTATGGTTTTACAACTTGATTTTGGTTGATTTTGGATTACTTTCAAAGTATGTTCAAAGTATTTTTGTACTTAGAAACAGGGGCATTGTTTCTGGTTTTTTTTTGGGTTGTGGTGTTTGAAAATTATCACAACGCATATTTAAATTACTAAGCCATAGAAGTAAATTCATTAGAAAACAACAGTTTATATATGAGATTACATTATTTGGTTTTTAGTTTTTACAATAGAGCAAGGATAATAGGATCCAGATGTTACTAAGCTAATTACTAGCTAGAGGCGATACCATCCCTAGTACTTGTACATAATAAATGAAGTAGATAATGTAAGAGAAACGTAATCTAGCCGCAGGACAAAAGTTCACTTTGCTCCACATATTTGAAAATTCGCTTCAAGTTAATCCGCTCTCGGCGGCGCCGATTTTTCCTCTGATCTCGGACGAGAGGGTTTTTCGCCTTCAAAGCCTTTGTTACGTTGATTAAACTAACATTTCTGTAATATGTTATAGGGACTAGAAAAAATAATAAATTGGTCATTCCATGTTCCAGAGTCTCACTAAGACCAAAAACAGTTTTTAGGTAATAGTTAGGTTAAGTTTTATAACAGTCCCAAAGCACATTACCGATTTGCAGGATAGTGAGTTCAAGCACCATGTTATACGGGTTTTAATCGTTCAATGACTGGGTTGTTTTTCGAACCGGTGGTACCTTTGACATTCATAAGCGCCTTCTCAAGGACTAAATTATATAAAGTATTTTTGATTTTGGATGAAAATAATTTTGTGACCATATAATTGAATTTAAAATACGCATAAAGATTTAAAGTCAACCTGTTTTTAAAACACAATTATCCTTTTGTTTGTCTCTTTTTATTATATAGGTTTTAGCGTTTGAACACAATTTCACCATTCATTAACGGTGTGGCCCAAGATGATAGGTAATAAATATACTTAACTTATAGAAAGCTCTTGAGTGTAGCAATCAGAACACATGATTTGGTCTAGCCTTTTTAATGAACCATTAAAGAGTTATAAAATTCTAAACTCTAAAGAACAAGCTTTCTCAAATTAATCATACGGGAAATTAAAATTTACCATGCGCCATATCTATATATATATGATATTATATATTAAGACGTGAAGCCAAAATTTTGTACCCCTTTTTAAGCGAATTGCGCGAACGGATGAACGTGAAATTTGGTATAGTTAAAGTTTATATGGAGGAGAAGTGCAGAAAGGTATTTATTTTATATAAAATGAATTAGATTTACATTACATTTATTAAAATACTCACACTACTGCTTGAATTTTACACAACATATACACACATGTAAATGAAAGACTTATTGACGTCCGTCATTTTAGTTTTACGTTCAAATTACCTTTTCAATATTTTTAACATGACTGACGTTACATGCCTTACACGCCCTTTGAAATCAACTGGTCAAATTGTAGGTTAATTTTATAATAATATAATATATAAACTCATAATTTAAATAATTATCTTTACTACATTTATGGAACCACTGAAATAAGGATTATTCTATTTGGTCTTATTGAAAATTTTAGGTGACCGGACTGCTTTCACTTCATGTCACTTTGCTTCATATTGTCATAAGATTAAAGCAATATTTCCAAAGTCAAAATCAATATTTAATATGTTTATGTTTAGATTTTTTTTGTGGTGAACTCACTTGAAATGATGATTCAATAAATAAAAAGAGCCAAAAAAACTTTGTAAAAACAAAATAAGAAAATTTGTTTGCTCATGAAAGTAATCCACGACTTAGATCTCCGCGGTTACAATGATACAGTTCAACTTGATGTAGCAATTATATTTATTACAGTTGATGATAAATTTTGAAAAAAAGGAATTCATTTTCAAAAGTTAATGGTAGTTTTAAAAACATCTTGGTTTTGGATTCATTATTTGATTCTATTGTGTATCTATTACTTTTCCAAACAATGATACTGGGTGTATCACTATTCCTTATAATGTACAGTCTACATTTAATTCAATATCATCCAGAAATACCACCTACCCCCCATGACATCGTGTAAAATTAACTGATAATTGTGTCATGAGTTGCGATAAATTTATTTATTTTCGTATCTTCGTATTTATTTCTTTATCTTTACTTAGAATTTGAGAGGCTAACCACGTTATGTAACCGCCTGTTTTTGTTTCAAATTTATAATTAATTTCGATTTTCATTTGACATAGATTTTTTTATGTTTATACAGTTTTAAAAAAGTGGCAAATAAATGAGTAGCCATGATGAAAACCTTTGATAATAGAAGTAAAATACCCTTTGACAAAAGAACCCGAATAAAGTTCAAACTTTAAAAAATCAATGAATCATGGTCGAAAGTCGACCACTGGGCGCCCACTAGTTTATATTAAGGGCTGTGGCTTTCACAGGATTTTTTTTCATCATTTCCAACAATATTTTCGATATATTTAAGAGAGAAAAAATATTATAACTACTGTTATTAAAACTTTTCGAATAGCTCCATCAAACCTTCAGCTTTATTGCTTTAAAACTTTTGATAGCTCTGAAACGATCCCTTGAATAAACTTTAACTATTTTATTATTCCGCCGATTTACTTATATAGACGTGTGTTAATTGCATCGTTTAAAACAACCGTTCATACAATGACAGTTTTTATAAATAATCATATTACTCGTAGTCATTCCGGATTACCAATCCTTTTCATTTTATAAACTACAAAGTTTATATGGACAAATGAATGTTTATTTCTATTTCTTGTAGTTTACTTGTCGGATTTTGATGAGACTTTATTATGTAATATAGTTTATATATCGTAATAACACTAATTATAAAGATATTACTTAAATTGGTCAAAATATATAACAAATATGTTTGTAAGAATCGTGCGGTACGTACTGTTAGAGTTACACGAGATATTGTGTAATCATTTTGTGAGATATTACCACAGATGAAGTCACAGGCGACTGTTAGTAATTATACAGACATATCTATATGATTAACAACTAGATAACATTTAACATTTCTCAGCGCTCATGATATAACTTAATCAATAACGTTTGACTTCTACTGTATAAGTTAGCAAATAACTTTAATATGATATATGTAGTTATAAACTATGTAAGTTATTGACCTGGAACAGGTCGTGTAACATGTTAAGCTAAACTTCGTGGGTGTATGAAGTTATCCTCTTTGTGTCGTTCTCGAATCGTACTTTGTTTTCATCTCACATCTCACTTCTGAACAGATTGGCCTAAATCTAACACTAAGACATTGAAACACGAATTACGTCAATGTTTTGTATTCGTTGTAAATACAGTTTTTATTAAAGAACCGTGTCTTCAAAACAGACTTATGTAGGATTTTCTATATAAAAACTACTAACTAATTATACTCGGAGTTTTAAATATTATACTTATAATATTGACTCCGTAATTGTTTTATGGGTCAATTAGAAGATGTGCTCATTTAAAAAGAGATCTTTAAAATGTAAAAGGTTTATTTAAGTGAACGTTAGCTCTACTCAACCACTTGATACGTAACGACTGATAGACGGACGATCTGCTAATTCAATTTTATCTATATAGTTTTCATGAACACATTTGATGTCCACCCTCACAGGGCGATCTATTTGATATACAATTTTTACCTCAGTTTATTTAAATCTAACGTCTCCAATTATATTTTAACAAACTAGTTTAGGAGTATTAAATAATATAGTGACCAATTCATTAAATAAATCTTAAAGAAACAAATGACAATTTACAATTTGTTAAACATAATTAAAACTTCGCAAATTAGTATTGTAGCTGTAACTGCTTTCAATTAATCAAAAATCTCACACCAACACTGAAAATTACAAAACAGTTACAAATAAAACCAATATTACGATATAAATTTACAATGGAGTCATAAAGAATCGACTGACGACCAATATGAGTAAATACACGAAAACCCTGTATTCAATTTGGACCCGTTTGAATTTATTCCCGATTTGCAGACTCATGTGTCTGTGTAAATTGGACGATGAAAGCCTTATGCTCCATTTCGTTTCTAGTATTCCGTTACATGAGACGTCAGACATCAGCTTCCTTTGATATCTAAAAGTACGCGAATGATGTTCAAAATGGGAATTATTTTCGGTAGTTCTCAATGTTTATGTCTGTATTTATTAAGTCGGCTTTGGCAAGACGGAACGTTTTATACGAAATATCTGTTTGAGCGATCGAATTCGACATTGAGTAACATTTATTACACCTACTTCAGTTAAACTGACGTTTTATATCGTAATCATAATTGGAGAGTCATATAACATCACAGCTATGACGTTAATTATAAAAAAGTACTATTAGGCGTTTAATATGAAGAAAAATTAAAGCTTCGGGATATTGGAAACTAACTTAAAGAAATGAAGACACTACAAAACAAATTTAAAGATCATAACATCAGCAAACTTCTTAAAACGAAAATACATTTTTTGTAGATGGCAGAGGCACGCTGAAGCTATTAATGGTTTCAGCATGAATGGGTCGGCTCGTCCGCGGTACTACCACCCGACCCACTGAAACACCCACGTGAAGTCACAGTGCTTGCATTGCTGCGTTTCATTCTGTCAGTGAGAGCGCTAGAGGTATACCTCCCCTCCCCTTCCCCCTTCCCTTCCACCCCCACCCCTCCCAAACACAGGCTGGCTGTCTCCTGGAGTTGCAAGAGTCTATGGAAGGTGGAGATCACTTAACATCAGGTGACTAAAAAGTTCGTTGCCTCCTATGATATAAGAAAAAAGGTGTAACATGAGATAAATGAATGAATATTTATATGTAACATTTGATGAATGCCTGAATGTATGTGAAACGTGGGTGAGAAATAACGTCCGAACGTCACAAATATCGATGTACCTAGACTCCGGTTCGTATCGTCCCCCTTCCCCCGCTAACACCCGCATCCTCGCCCCGGGGAACTGTCCTAAACAACAAATAGCCCAGGATTACGAGAGCCTCGGGTTTGACACATTTGTATCCTTTTACCTCGACTGTTGATGGAATACCTGCAATTCGTTTCGCTAGGTTTATCTCATTTTACGTACACATCATATATTAAGCCCGAGGTACGCTTCAATCCAGTAATTCACTACTGCTAAAACATATAAACATGAATGTGGAATTAAAAATAATTCTACATTCTCTTTACTGGTTTTACTGCAATAAACAGTCAATTTTTATTTTAAACAATTCAAAGTTAAATATGTCTATGTAATATGTAATGTATATATATATATACATATATGTAAATACTTTAACAACATAAAGACATTAAAGATATTATATTGTTCTTATGTTCGTAGCAGCTTAGAATATGCATCGCAAATCTGGAACCCTAGATACCATTTATATATAAATCGTTTAGAAAATATCCAGAAAAAATTCATCAAATATCTATGTTACCGTTTACATGATACCTACGATCCCAATAATTATAGTGAACTTTGTAATAAGCATCATTTGTTGCCTCTTGTGAAGCGAAGAGAAATAGCAGATATAACATACCTGCTCAAAATTACTTCTAATATTGTAGATTGTTCCGAACTTCTGTCGAAAGTATTTATTAATGTTCCGACCAAACATCTACGTACAAACCCCCCTCTTTCGCTGACCACTGTTTCCACAAATTACCGGCAGAATTCATATTTATGGCGAGCTAGTCACTCCTTCATCACTATGAGCGAGATAGGTGATTTTGACCTATTTAATACTAGTGTAAATAAAGCGACGTTTTTAACAAGGACGTTCTTTAATGATGGCGATTGCAAATAGTAATAGACTGTTTATATTCTTGAATTTCTTCCTTTATTATAATGTTAACCTAATACCATATAATGCAAGTGATTGTATTCTGTTTTATATCGGCGATGACTTATAAATGGCTTGATGTTTTTCTAGTCTAATAACTATGTTTTGTATATTATAGCTGTTAGTTTTCCTAATAAATAAATAAATAAATGTCGAAAATTTCTGCAGATGTTTCAGGTGACATAGTGACTCCATTTTTTTAAGGCTTACTCGCCTGCGCTACTATGTAGCTTAAGTAACATACAGATATAGACATAACAATGGCTTAGATTAATTTTGTATAATTCCCTAGCAGATTTCACAATAAGGTCTTTTAAGTTTGTTCAGTGTTCATACAGTGGCTGAGAGGTTTGAATACCGACACTAAAACAGTACTAATGAATTGTGAATCTCTGGGTAATCGCCACAGTTCTTGGATTGTACGGTGCTTGCGTTAGGTATTGTGCAGTCATTTTTTTGCACTTCGATAAAAGAAAAATCTTATTATTTTAACATATAAATGATCATTCCACACACAAGAAGTTATCGATGTATACAATAAGACGAAACCTTTGAGTGAGTGTCAAGTGCGAAGGTCGTTAGCCGTGGCCGACAGCAGCATTACGGCTTCAGTAGAAGGTGAACGTTGAGACACGCATCGCCGCATTAATGCAACGCCTTATCCTCACAATTACCGCTATTAATAAATAATCGATACAAAATTTAATACTTTTATATTATTCATTTAACACCTATTTAGTGATGTGTAACTAAAGTCTTGTTGTTTAACTAGCTGTGCCCGCGACATCGTCCGCATAGAACTTAATGGAAAAAAAAGACTTTCCTTTAGTGAGTCTTCGATATTAATTATACATTATTCATAAAATATCCTGTTTTTGTAAGAGAACGAATTGTATTTACTTATACACTCTTTTCTCGTATTTATCTCGAGCCATCATTCAAATTACAATATATTTTAATAGAGTAAACCAATTTTAATGGAACGAAATCTAAATGTTACTCGAGGATATTCTTTATGATTTTCTTGGTAAGGTTCTATCATGAATGTAGTACTTTAGTAACGATGAATGTTCAAACAAACAGACAGACAGAGGTTTCTAAAAAAAGTAATTATTATACGGAATTAAATCCTTTAGAATAGCACCAAGGAGATTACACTAGTTTTGCCTTGTCACTTCATATATATGTAAATTCCCATACCCGCGGCCTAGGATGCTGTCACGCCTGACCGCATGTCTCGCCCCTCGCCCGCTCTAGCATTACATCCTTGCTTAGTCGTAGTGTGATATTAAGTAGCCTATAATTTGCCTCAGTAAATAGATAATAAACGCAAAAAAAATTCCAAATCTGACTGATCGTTTCAGACATTAATGCATTCAAACAGACAAAAACGCCTTTTTTTTATAGAATATGGCCAAATGAAAGAAAGTATAGTTCTAAAAAAAGATCAGACAGTCATAAGGACTGCCGACAGGAGTGAAAACTCAAAACAATCGAATAACTGATATTTATTCTGAAATTTTAAACCAATTATAGAGAGAATTACTTAAATTTCGAAAATTGTAATTATTAACATTACTCTGGTTTACATCAATTGGCACTCTGAACAATAATTATACACATTTTTATGTAGTTCATTAATTAATCAAACATGTGACTGGCTGCACACGCTAAATAAATATATTACATCAATATTACATATACACAGGCATAGTCGCTAGTCTGACGCAAGCGCAATACGTCACGAGCATGTAGAGATCATCGGTGACGGTAACCCATAAGTTTTCCTCTATGTAACGGTTAACGCGGCTAAAGAAATTTCACTTCAAAAATAAACATTAATTCATTATGAGAATAAACTGCTCTATATTTCAGTTTACTTTGAGCAGGTATATACATTACAATTTTAGACACCATTTACAAGACGCCGCAAACGCTAAACCAACGCCGCAAAATATTTGAATTAACAATAAACTGCAATGATCTAAAAGTAAAGAATTAAAAATCGCCCTCTATCAACAGATTACGTTGCAACATACTTCATGGCTGTGAAGGAAAAATACAACGTAATAATGTATTACGGCAAGAGTGTTGTAGAGATACGGCGGAGGAGAATAGTTCTCGTAATTGCTCCCTCACTATTTCCGCTCTGTGTAAATCTAATTGGTCGGATGCATACAGCGCGCGGCCTCATTTATAGCGATTTATAATAATAAACGAAATAAATACAGTTTAAAGTCAACTCAATTAATACATTGATAAACTCAAAAGCAACATAAAAAAAATGAAACATGTCTGAAACCGAACTTTAATTTGCGTCCATTCGGAATCCTGAACGTGCCACATTCTTATAAAATCTACCTGTATACGAGTATATGTGGTTTAATTGAATCCTTAATTACTTTTTATATTTCAGTTCATTCATAATCACGTCCATCACACATTTTATTATTCCAATGATATTATCCACAACCTTTTTTTTTTATCGTAGCACGACAATGTTACTGCACTTTGCCTGATGGTAAGCACAGTGCAATCCAAAAACAATGGCAACCACCGAGAGACAAACTATAGATCGCCGTTCGCCGCTGTCATGCCGGCCTGCGTAAGTGTCTCTTCGCGTTACGCTTGAAGGACCCCATGTCATAGGAAGGCGAGAACACACTGGCCGGGAGATTGTTCCACAGCTTTACGGTACGGCAAAGATAACGAAGGTTTTAGTTCGTGCCCAGATACAATTTATCGTAAAACTGTGGTTCCGAAGCCTAGCTTTTATTTCTATCCATGTACAGAATAACAGACGTAAAAATTTTAAAAATCTTACATGTAGAATAATTAAGAAACGTATGCTGGACATTCACGAAATATTTAACATTGAACTTTATTTCTTAAAGACCGGAAAAGGTATAAATAGGGTATTAAATTTATCGGAACTCATTTATATTCATTGTTAAATAAAAATACTTTCGTCAGACTGAGTTACTAGCCAAAATCTAATAATAGTGCTATTTATAATTTGTAATATTGATTTGCTGCGCTTATGGACAGTCGCTTGAACTGGGACCACACACGAAGTAATATTTTCCACGTTTTTTCTCAGTTTCCTGCTGCATCTGTTGTTTGTTTTGCGAATGTAATGTCTTTGTTCGCTTATGCTTAATACGGCGCTCTCTATTATTACTGAGACCACTTTGCGCAAGGTTTGTTAAATCTTTTGTCTACAAAAAATTGTTTATTTTGTATATTTCTTAATGAATTGTTTCCTCAGACCTCATCTGCGGATTATCTCAAAAGCCCAGGATACAAAATTAAGGTAGATAGTTTACAACACATAAGAAGTATTCTAAAAACTTCATATGTAATCAAAATAATAGATATACCGTTGTGCGCAATTCATTCAAAAACCACGGAGTAGATTTTAAAGATTTTTTTTGTTCTTTTACTTGTCAGACACTTGCTCTTTATTTAGAAAAAAAAATCACAATAGCTTCATTTAAATACGAGGTTATTGAAGTTTTAAGAATCGAAGTATTTTTATAAATATTACACATTCAGCGATATGGGTTTTGTTGCCGTGAAGAAGCGGCACATGGTTTTTTTCTTAGTATATACAATATATATTATTAAGATAAAAACGGCGCAAATGAAGTCGCGGGTGTCCACAAGTATAAGATAAAATTGAACGTCGTAAAGGAATTTTTACATTAACTCTATATACAACAAAATATTTATTTCGCTTAATATTACAGGTTGTGCATATCAAGACCTGACGTAAACATTATTACATGTTATAAAAGAATTATTTAAAAAACAGACACGTTAGATTTACATCCTTATTATACATGTATAGATATAGAAGAAGATATTTGTCGTTGATTTTCTGGTATTATTGCTCATAAGTTTTAGTAGTATCACGGTCCTGAATTTAACACATCACACCCGTGGAAATCGTAAACGGACCCTAAGATCCCGGGCGGGCTATAACGTTGCCTTGTTATGTGCTATCAAGCTCCTACCACCCTCCCACTATAATACTGCACAACTCAAACACCATAGTACCATAAATACAAAGGTACTCGCTTACAACTAATTTATTTACTTTCTAGATTTCACCCTACGAACCGTCCATGAATATTTTTAATTATTCTGTTACGTTACTGCCAATGAAACCTGATGCCTATTTTGATGTTGAGATGGTTTTCTAAAAGGTTGGAGGGTTTCTAAGATAATATCATGTTCATCCTAAATATTTAACTAATCGTCAAGTGGAGTTTTCAGAACAGATTTATGCGTGTTCTGCGACATATTTTCAAATAAAAGATGGTCGTATAAAAGGAAACCATAACCATTTTGTCGTATAAATGCAGATGATTAATTTTCTTTAGAAATGGCTTAGGCAAATTATTAAATTGAATCAACTGATACGAATCCAATAAATCTTTCCTCGCAGATTACAAGCGAAATGGCAACGTGATGCCCTATATTTAAGTCCTTAATATAATCATATAACAAAGTGCTTACGCTTGACAACTAAAAATAACTATAAAAAATATAATTACAATATAAAAACGCAAAAGTATCTAACTTTCAAATAGAGAGAATTAAGCAAACGATGTGGAAAATCGTAAAGTCCCAAAAAATCACAAGCAATTCATTCGAGTGAGGCATTAGCGAGCGGACACAGCCGCGGCCGCTCGGTGACCTCGCCCTGCCCACTTCAACCCGGCTATTACACACAAAAATGACAACCCTTACTCAAGATATTCAAGGTAAATTAAGCTTTATTATAATTTGATATATATATTTGAATAGTTTGATATAGTAGAAAAAGTTTGAAAAAATCCTATCATCTGAAAGCAATGTCGAGGTACGCTACATAAATCGTTAAAGTTACATGAAGCTAATGACTACGCTGCTGACTTGAAGTTCCTTCACAGATTTACCGGACTACAACAGTGTCATCTTTTATGAAGATATAAACGCAGAGGAAGTCGAAAACGGCCACTATTATAAAATACCATTAGTTGGAGGTATCGGCTGTTCATACATCTTGATTATTTTTGACTATCAGCTTTGGATGAATGCCTTAAAAGGCAACCAACAACGAGACACTGAGCATTAGTGCGGTGAAGCTGTGAAGGCCTTGCAAGGTCAATAGCGTAGTCAGTTCGAGAGAAAAAAAAAGACACTGACCATCCTTGCGCAGACCTTTGGGCTAGTCACATCTACGGATGATTCGTAGTAACTATATTCATTATCGCAGTTCTGTATCGGCTGATTGTTCTTGGTAAATTGATCGATCAAATCATAGCCATGACGTCACTATGGATGATGTCATACTTTAACATACCCGTCATTTTATCTTCGCCACGAAATATGTGTATATTGCATATTATTTATTGTATCCGAACTCGACAAACTTTAACACAGTTGAATCCATCGCCTTGAATGGCACACCTTAATCTGTTTTCATGGAGAATGTTTTCATATTATTTATTGTATTCTAACCCGCTATTAGATGGTGCTGGGCTATATTTCATTGCTATTGAGTTTATTATCGCAATGTAGCGAAGCTAACGATAATCGTACATTATTAACTGAGCAGGTGAAATTAGATACATAGCAATAAAGTATAATACAGATTTTTCCTGATAACAATTTCGTTCTGTCTCCGGGGAGGTTCGCGATGTAAGAGATACCGTGTCCCTTTGTTTGGCTAAAATCTTACTGTTTATACATATAAATATACTGTCGGGAGTATCAGAAATATTATTATTCCTTATTATTATACTCGTATATTCCGTTGTATTTTACTTTATTGAACCTTTACTAATGTATTTGACTTTTTTAAATTGAAAGTACTACTGAAGGTAAATATAAAACAAAAAACGACTTTCGTTACTTGCGGCAATTTAACGGGTTTTATGAAATTTTATTGTGATATCATTTATACGTTAGATTAACATAATTTAATTTATACAGATGCAATTAATACAATTCATAAATGTTTTTTTTATAAAATGACCATAATATGTGTTGTTTACAGTATGGAAACGAACTTTGTTTTTGACCAAAACCAAGACAACAACAAGTCAATAAACAGACAAGAGGACAATTAAACATTTGGGAGACCAGGTTAACTGAATTACGTCCAATGGACAGCCGCATGTCATTAAAAAACAACGACCTTATGTAATCGCCAGCTAACTGTACTACGGCGTCATCTCTCAACAACAAACTATTATTAAACGGACAAAAGGACAATGAAACATTTGGGAGACCAGGTTAACTAAATTACGTCCAATGGACAGCCGCATGTCATTAAAAAACAGCGACCATATGAAAGCGCCAGCTAACTGTACTATGGCGCCCCCTCTGAACAACAAACTAAATCTTATGTGATTAAATGTAAGGCAGAAGTTAGTTTTGTCTCAAACGAGTGTTAAATAAGTAGGGAAAATTATTCTATCTCAGACATATGTTGGCGTGTGCACCACAACTCGTTATTTACACGAAGATAATTTATGGTATCGCCATTTAGAAACGTAGACAAAGTCTAAGGTAGTCGTTAGTCTCATATACATTCGTATGTATATGGTTACAGAAGCACAAGTTAGCAAATAAAAAAATACTATCTAGAACATTGTGTTATTTAGAGTAACAAAATAAAATTGTTTGACCCGTTAAAATCTGGCGTCGTTACCTACCGAGGCAGTGTTTACGAGGACGATACTGCAATAAGAAGGGGTTTGGCTCGCAGCCGCCGCCGCGCCATTCCGCCGCGATAACAGACAAGCGGAACAAAAAACATACGAACCACGATTCCAGTGCTCGAATTAAACATCAGCTTTATCTGGCTGAAGGTTGTTCCAAATTTTGTTAAGATTTAACAAAAGCAAACAATATAATAGTTACACGTTATATAGCGAAAAACGGTTTTTATATGTTACTAGCTGAGCCGCCACGAGTTGCTGTAGCTTAGTAAATACATGTTGAATTAAAATTATGATAAACTATTTTAAAGATTAAGCCGTGGCCCCATCTATCGAATATCTATAACAGTTTAGTCCTACAGTTTTCTGACAACAAACTAATTTAAAGCGTGATCTGTTCGAGACAATGGCGAAAGCGGGGTGGTAGGGTTTTACAGCCGGACTGGGTCGCAACCACCATGTATATGGCGAAAAAGCCTGTATTCGTTTCTGCGGATCGCGTTTCGGGATCAGCCTGTGTATATCTAGCTTTTCGCAGGCCGGCATGACAGCGGCGACCGCTAATGGATAGTTTCTTTCTCGGTGATCGCCATTGTTTTTGGATTGTACTATGCTTACCATCAGGCATAGTGCAGCCATATTGCCGTGATACAATTAAAAAAAAGATGAAAAATATAATTATTAACAATAAGAAACATTGACAATAATTTAATTTGTAATTAAAAAACATTGAGGTCATTAATAAGAGAATATAAATTATCATATTTCTCAAGTGGGATCAAATTATATATGAAAGACAACTTTCATTAAAATGTAACGACTCATATATTCCATAGGTGAGTTTATAAAACGAGAACATTTTTTCATATCTCATTTTAAACTCCAACATAATTATATTTAGAGAGCATCTTAACGTCTTGTTATTTCATAGGACGGAGATAAAAAGAGCCCTTAATTCTACTCAATGTTGTTCTCTCCTTTTAAGTCAACGAATATATTAAATATCCCTGACGGTTTATTATTACAGGACCATTCAAACAAGCTCAATGTTTGGCTTCGAGATAATATTAGGGAACGTATTTTATTTTATTTGATAGTCATATATAAACATACTAGTATTCTTTTAAATAATTGCCATTAATAATACATTAGTAATAATAATAGTAGTTCTTGCGTAAATTTATTTTATTTTGTGTTTTCTTATAAGTAAGATATACATATATACGAATGTGCTATATATTTAAAATGTCCTAAATGTTATACAGGTGTATAAACTATTACCACACCAAATTTCATCAAAATCCATCTCGTAGTTTTTGCGTGAATCGCGTATTTTTTACTATTGTCATTATTCACGCTATCGACTATAGCCTCAAAGGAATGTCTTTCATCTTGGACTAATCTTGGCAGGTTCTCATTAACAAAAGCGGTCAATTTATTTGTATTCTAGTGATGTGTGATTGTATCTGTATCATTGTTTTCTATACGAACTGAAGAAGGTAATCCAAAGTCACTTAGGCTTTTATATTTAATGTAGCCCACATTATTGGAGGATTAACATTGATTTCTCATTTTTTGAAAATATAATATATCCCTTGACACTCGAGAATAGTGTAGCTTCCCAAGGGTGAAGGTTTTCTTTAAATCGGTCCAGTTGTTTCGGGACCTATTCAATTCAAACAAACAATCAAATCTTTCCTCTTTATAATATTAGTTTAGATATTTTGGCGTTTTGTTGGTCTCGAGGGTCCGTGTCGATTGTGGAGCGAAATAAAATACAGAAGGTTCTACTGACTCTCCTTTATACTGATATGGTTGTAGCACACTGTACAAATGTAATATATAACATAATATTCGTCTTACGCTAAGTTCCTACGCGTCCCGGGTGATAATGACAGATCTGGGCAGCGCGTAGGTTTTTTACATTTTTAGGCACCCGGCTACAGGTCTTTTGGGTGCCTTATCGCCAGCAACGTTGCCGGTCTTATATGCTAAATTTATTACTAATGATATTACAATAAAATATTCAAGAGATGAGACTACAACACGACCGGAACATTGATATTAGCGCCACCATATTATAAATATACATTGACACTAGCGCCAACATATTAGAGATACACATTGAATTCAGCGACCGCGGTGCATTTAATACGAGACCTTTTTAAAGCCAGGGTTCATTACGTATTTAACTTTTTTGTAATAACACGGAATTAGTCCGATGAACCTTGCCAGGACAATAGCGTAGTTCGAGAAAAAGTAGAAAAAATGTTAAAGTCAATGTTTTTTGGGATTGAGTGATAATATCTGCCGAATTGCTGGAAAGTAAGTGTAAGCACTATGTCAATCGGGTTTTGGTGTTAAAAGACTATTATAGAGTGGTTCAATATGTTAACGATGTTAATCTCTGGAATTGAAACCACAAAAAACGAATGTAACCTGTAATATATTCAGTGATACGATAATTTATATTCCGATTAATGACCTCAACATTATTTTATTACAAATTAGATTATTGTCAATGTTGATTATTTTTATTAATTGTAAGTTACATCAGTCACGAACAGATGGTGCTTTAAACCAGTTTTTGACAGAAAACTGTAGGATTTTTTTTTTTATCGTAGCACGGCAAAGTGACTTTACTGTGCCTGATGGTGAGCACAGTATAATCTAAAAACAATGGCGACCCATTATTCACGCTATCGACTATAGCCTCAAAGGAATGTCTTTCATCTTGGACTAATCTTGGCAGGTTCTCATTAACAAAAGCGGTCAATTTATTTGTATTCTAGTGATGTGTGATTGTATCTGTATCATTGTTTTCTATACGAACTGAAGAAGGTAATCCAAAGTCACTTAGGCTTTTATATTTAATGTAGCCCACATTATTGGAGGATTAACATTGATTTCTCATTTTTTGTTAAAATGTCCTAAATGTTATACAGGTGTATAAACTATTACCACACCAAATTTCATCAAAATCCGTCTCGTAGTTTTTGTGTGAATCCCGTTTTTTTTTTATTGTCATTACTCACGCTATCGACTATAACCTTAAAAGCATGTCTTTCAACTGGGACTTATTTTGGCAGATTCTCATTAACAAAAGCGGTCAATGTTTTTTGTATTCTATTGATGTGTGATTGTATCTGTAGCATTGTTTTATATACGAACAGAAGAAGGTAATCCAAAGTCACTTAGGCTTTTATATTTAATGTAACCCACATTATTGGAGGATTAACAATGATTTCTAAATTTTTGAAAATATAATATACCCCTTGACACTCGAGAATAGTGTAGCTTCCCAAGGGTGAAAGATTTTTTTTAATTGGTCTATTATTTCCGGGACCTATTTAATACAAGCAAACAATCAAATCTTTACTCTTTATAATATTAGTTTAGATATATTTAAAAATGTTTCTTTGTATGTTCCCCTCTAAACATGATAAAACTTTGAATAAGTTATGCGTGCGCCCAGAAGGTTTCTGAATAAGTACCATTACGACAAGCGGCGTGGGAGTCGTTTAATTGTAAAGATAATTCAAACAACATCACAGGTATAAGATAATGTTATAATAAAAATCTGACCTAATAACTTGTTGCCCTCGTATTTCTACAATAAACATTAACATCGACAATAAAAACGCTATAAAATGTAAATCAATTCTATACCATTCGTAATAAATACGTCGCGACTCTCATAATGCGGGGTCTATTACATTTTTATGGTTATTTAGATAGTGACGTCACAGAGCGGCCCTTCTCCTTGACGAACGGAAATATTTACTCAATAATCGCAAACATAATACGAGTATACCTACTTAAATAGATATAGCTATTGTAGTCTGCACGCAATATACTGTAGCTCGAAAACAACGATAATTGTTTGTAAAGCATTTAGCCATCACGCTCATATTCTTTTATGTGTGGGGCATGCAGAAATAACAAATTATGTGGTTGAAAATTATATTTAAAAATACTTTATTCACCCTTTATAGACCCTAGACCCTAATAAGGTGTTTATGAACGTCAAAACTATCACCGGTTCGCTTAAGCAATCCAGTCATCGAAAAGAACCCAGAACAAAGTCAAACGGGTTTTTATCTTTTTAAATATTTATCAGCGTTACAATCCCTATCAGTCGATGCACAAAGAGAGGACTCAATTCATATTGATCCACTCTATTATAGCCTTGTGACACCAAAACTCGCTTAACATGGTGCTTAAACTTGCAGTCCATCTAATCGATTATGGCAAGAATCATATTTATTCCTTCTATAAAATACAAAATATTTCAGAATACTAAGAACCACCAATAACATATAAAAAAGTGATGTAACGTGAAAACAGCTCCAGGAAAAGCAATGTTTTAATTTAACATCAGTCGAGAGCAGAAGGCGAACTCGGATTTAACGAATTTCGAGTATTACGGCTTTGTTCTTCAATAACGAAACTTTATAATCTGTTTGACAGAGTTTGTAATTCAGTGTTGTCGGCACTCAAATCAATATTGGCGCGGGTAGACTTTCCGATATTACAATGTATAACTTTGAAACATTATTGAAAACTAATTTGAATTTAATCACAAATTGTATTATCGTTCTGGAACAATTCCTAACTATACTTTAATAAAACTTTACACCCTAAAGCGTCTCTCAACGTACTTAGATTGCTTTAAGATAAGTTATTACAAGCTACATCATTCTCTCTAGAAGACTTCGCTTCATGCTAAAGTATAACTGCCGGATTTCCTGTTACTACTTGCTATCACCAATCAAGGTGCCTCAGACTAAATAATAAATATCATCACTGAATTAATAAAATACGACAAATTAGTTACTTTTTTCCAGGTTTTCTTTGTTTATATAAACTGTTTAGTACTACGTTTGCAAATGTTTTAACTTTATTTTATATTTTAATTCAGGAAGGTATAATATTCATTGCACAACCAAAATGCAAAACCTGGTATAAATTGTTTCAAAAAAATCCGTAGTCAGAAATACAAGCTCTAATCTATTCTTATATCAATCTTTTTTCTTTTCTGTTCTCTAGTAATGTTAACATAAATTATTATGTAAAATACAAGTATCTTTTCATATTTAACATCAAGGTGTGATGCTAAAACAGCTCACAAACTTCATTTAACGCTCTCTCCGTACGTTTCAGAATCCCACAATTGCACTTAGACCTTTTTGTCATACGAGCACATAAACAAATGTGCGAGTCATTTATTTCCCCCTCGTTCAAATATCGACGTTATCTTCTAAATGGGTTTCATACGTCATGAATGGGCCCATCTCGGACGCTATTTGGTCGTCGAGTGAGCGATCACTCAACGGTTACTTACTTGGACGACGATAAGAATGATTTTTGATTCGAGAATCGAATGGAAATGGACACAGGGTGCAAACATTTGACAATTGAGTTATTTCAGAATGAGCTAAATCCAATTTTAGCCGTTCCTAATTTTTTACGTAATTTTTCAAAATCTTCAAATTTCGTACATGTAAAGTATGAAGATCATAAAAAAAACTTCGTTCTAGGTATATATAAATTGGAAATCTTACAAAAAAATGTTATATGAAATGATACTTGCTATATTGCTTTCTGACTAACATTTTATTTGGTTATTGCCTCGTTCCGAAAGGTCGTAACATGATAACTATAAATAACTTTCCTTGGTAAATAAGATATATATAAACAAGTTTTCAAACCTGACTATTATCTTCAAACAGCATCTATTGAGCTTTACAATATTAGAGTAGATTATAAAAGTTTATTAATGTCTAAAATCTACAAACTGCGACACAAATACTTTCAAGAAATTATAGAATTAATTATCCATCAAGTGTTTTCAGTGATAAAAATGTCCATGTCACTGTTATCCCAAATGAATTTATTTAGTAGGTCAGTAGGGCAGCTATAGCAGCGCAACGGATAATTTATAACCTAACGCGTACGATCGAGGAATTTCATATATAAAGAGAAGGGCATGGTAATGTGGGAAGTCATTACGACTATGGGAGATGGCTCCTATCATATGAGATTATTATGAATTTATTTTATGATAACCATCGCTGAGTGTTATGGCTTTCATACTCTAAAATATATATTACTGTTATAACTATATATGATAAATAATATGCTCTTTGATAACTTTAACAGAAATATAAAACAATAGCGCGTTGCTGTGGTTCAGTTATTACAATTTGAATTCAAAAAAGAAATTCAAAATTAAAACGTGGCGCCATCTATGAGTTTTTTATAATAGTCGGTTCTACAGTTTTCTATCCCACAAAATAATTGAAAGTGCCATCTGTTCGAGAATGATGACACTTATAATTAATAACAAATAATCAACTTCGACAACAATTTAATTTGTAATTAAAAATATTGATTGCATTAATCGAAATATAAATTATTTATTTCTCAAGTTGGACAAATTACACATAAGTGCCAGCTTTCATGAAGATCGGTTGAGTAATTCCGTTGTTCGTCGTGAACAAACATCATGACACTGGATTTTTTTAATATTAAGATTAGAAAGGGCATGCAACTCCGTAAGGGTTATTTCTGAAATAAATAAAAATAAAACAACCCATGTCATTCAGTGAATACTTTTAGATTAGTAATTTCAACAACAAACAAGCGCTACCGTATAGATTTATTAGATACATTAGAAAATAATCCATAAATGAGTAAGAAAAATATCTAAAAATAAACTGCGATGAACAAAGTCATAAAATTACTCCGAAATGTAGGTGGTATGTAGGTCAGTGGGGGAAAATATAGCGAAGCAATTTACAGCCCCGTGTCAAAGAATATGTGTTAAATTTTGTTCACCGGAAGAATTTTTCTACCCTATCATTTTACTTAAAATAGTGCCTTCATAACAACCGCCACATCTAGAAATTCTCGTTAGTTACAAATTGCTGTTGAACAGCGCGTCAAGATCTCGGGTTCAGAAGTAAAGCTCTATATCTTAGTAAATTGATAACGATTCATTAGAATTCACGGGCGTTCTCTAGGGGCCGTTTGATTTATAGGAGGAGGCTGGTCATAGATTAGTTAGACCAGACAGCTCACTTCGCATATAATGCTCGTATTTCTAGTAACTCAGACATGACATAAATTAATATTTCTGAAAAAGGAACTAATAAATGACTGAGCGTTATAAGTATTTTAATTCAATAAAACTATCTTTAAAATTTCTACTTGTCTGTCTATTTCATCATCACCTTATCAGCCTGTAAGAGACCCACTGCAGGGTCATAGGTCTCTTTCCGAAGGATAGTATGGACATAATCAACTACGTCAGCCCACGACGTATTGACGATTTCAACCTCTGCAAAATCTACAGTTATTTATTTTCCCACATACGGCGGTACTACAAGAACATTTCTCAGGTTCAGATTTCCTCACGATTTTTTCCTTCATCGGCTGTCGATGGTGTTACCAATTTAAATCAGTAAATGTACGCGTATTTCGAAAAAATCGTCAGTACATCCCGGGGTTCAAACCTGCGGACATCAGATTATTATTCCACAGACTAAAACGCTCGACCACCACACCTTGTTGTCTATTTAAAAACGTTAATCTATTACGTTAAACTATTAAACAAAATTTAATGGTCTTTTCACGAGTAACTTTATATTTTATTCATAATATCGTGTTATTTGGCTCAATATATAGTAATATTGGTGTTGTTCTACGTACGTTTGGTTATTGTGCACAAATGAAGTGGATCGGAAATAATACCACGGAGCATGGATTGTGACTTGCCACAAAAACTTCCTGGAAAGTTTTTTTTTATTGTAGCACGTCAAATTGACTGCACTATGCCTGATGGTAAGCACAGTACAATCCAAAAACAACGGCAACCATCGAGTGACACAATATCCATCGCTGGTCGCCACTGTCATGCCGGCCTGCGAAAAGCTGGATATGCACAGGCTGATCCCGAAACGCGCACTCCTTACACTCCAAAACAGGGCCAACATCTTGTTAGTTCATTGAAATGATCGCAAGAAACTTGTAATATTATTACCTACTTGACAATGGTAGTAATAATCTACTAGAAGACTAGATGCCAAAAAAGAAATTACTTTACAGATGACGAGTTTGTGAAATAACAGACATAAAAAATATAATCTAATTGGAAAGCCTTTCTTTCTTGAAATCGATTAAAAGGTAAAATGATGGCGCTACATTAGTTAATTTCCAGACGCCGCGTGTTGCAGACATGGTACGCAGTATATCTGTTACTCTTTGCATGGTCAGCTCCTTGTGGCTCACATCCGAATTAATTAATGTTTATATTCTTAATTACAATATTTCAACAGTTTATACAAATAAACGAAACGAAAAAGTAAATATTTAGTGCAGAGCGGTCACTTCGTATAGTCCGTATCTAGTTTATCGTGAAGCGCGTACGTCCCGTCTGCCTTCGAAAATATAGCCTGACTTTAATTTAATTATATTACTTAATGTTTTCATTGAATTAATATTTCCAGTATAAGCGTGCAACCTATTTTCTCACACATATACATTAAGGGAGCTTAACTTAACAGCTTAACAATAAAGGTAGGATTAAGATGCATTAATATGCATTAAGGGTTCATAGTGATGTCGTGATCAAGATCAAGTGATGACTTTATATAACGAAAAAAAATATTCGATCCCTTGAAATTCGTCATAAAGAGTTTACACTGTACAGTATAACGAAAAGAAAAGACGGTTCAACGATGTATCAATTATAACATATTCTTGAGCTATTAGGTGATTTATTGTGTACTTCTTCGTGCTTAATTATAAATTCCAAGTTATTTTATAAACATCTTGGAATAAGTGAAATTACTTTCAAAGTGAGTCTTTTTTTCCATCGCCTATAAATTATTCGTCCATCTAGCGCATGTCGCATTACAGCCGGCACGCGGCCGCGGAGTAGGGGTAAAATGAAAGCCGCTAGGCAGCAGCCAACGCCAATTTCTGTATTATCTGAATCATTATATTTATTATGTATTCCCTACTGTAATACGCAGAGTAATATCAAAATTTATACAATTAAAAACGCGATTGTAAGAAACTAAATCTAATAATTTCCCGAAAATATTCAGCTAAATGCCTACGATCCGAAAAAAGTTTCACTTGCATCGTGGTTTCATAAAATCAAACATTTTTTAAATTACATATGGTAGAAATTTGTTGTAGTGCATTACATCTTTCAAGGATTACTATTAACTCTACAAAACAAAAATCAAAGTTATAACATATTTATGAGCCAGAAAGAGTCACTTCTAGAACTAAAATGTCCTCGGCGAATAACTATAGCAAATAATGCATTATTACCATTGGACCCTATCAGGGAGATACAGATAGGAAGATATTGCCAGGAAGGTCAATCTCCCGGCTTCCTTTTATTTATTACTAGAAATAAAACAGTATATATGAGTAAGTACGCAGTTCTTTCATCTTCATACTATACTAAAACAAATTTACTATACCGTTATTGTCAATTTAATCCTTGTTAGAGACAAATAAATTTGCAGCTTTTACATAGCTAAAGTTGTGACCACAGCGAAGTTATTACATCATTTATATAAAACAAAATAATAAAATTATAATCAATTAATCAAGATAAAAACGAAACCACAACTCGTTAATTAGTGTGGTGGTAATGTGTTGCTATCAGCAGTCGACCTACCTACCGCGTGGAGCCTTATCAAATATTTTAATTAATAGCAAAAACAATTATACATTTTTTATAACGAAAACAGTGAATTAATAGTGGTAAACGCTGCAGCCCGTGGACATATAACTAACTATAGAGGATAGAATCATAACTGTTTAAGTCCATAATATATGAAATGCCTTGTGTACCAGTGCCAAGTGCCAGTACACTTCAGCTCAGTATATAGCAACGTGAACACTTACTTTACGATGGAAATTTTGTAACAGTTTTTAGCATCGATATAAGTCATTTTTTTATATTTTATAGGTTATTATCGTTTGATTCGTTCGATAGATGTTAAATGACGATGTGGTGTAAGCTGGTAAACACGCTGAACCTAGAGGGTACTAGTTCTCAAGTGCGTGTGCCGGAACACACCAACAGCTGCTTGGCGACAGATTTTGAACTT
Source organism: Antheraea pernyi (assembly GCA_015888305.1). NCBI lineage: Eukaryota > Metazoa > Arthropoda > Insecta > Lepidoptera > Saturniidae > Antheraea > Antheraea pernyi. Next base: position 40,507 of record MU159866.1, on the reverse strand, counting down.
GAGGGTGACAGTTAACGGGCGGCGGATTTAAAAAACCCCTAACACCATGCTATGATATCATCACGCTATCTGGAGCTCCGACTCAGTTGCTAGGATTTGAACCTACGTCCATCGACGCGGTGTTCCAACATGCTATCAACTAAGCCATCGTAACTTCAAATTCTATATAAGTGGACTATGTAATACACCGTAGTTAATATAGAAAAACGACAATAATTATTATGATTTGCCGTTGGAAAATAGTAGTACAAAAGCAATATTAATTTAATACAGACATAATGCACAGACCCTGATACACACACACAGACAAATAGCTCTACATAATAGAGTACCGCAAAGATTCCTAATTAAACCGTATAACAAGAAAATAACTTCAAATTTATTGAGAAAGGCCCGGGCCTTCGCGCTACTCGACCTCTATACACTGCAAATATTCTTATTTTCAAATATAATCTCACCTTATTATAACACAATCAAGCTTCTAAATCCTAAGGCAATTCCCAAACTAGTCTTTCGCGAATTTCAGTCCATGAAAAGATTCCCAAAATGTTTTCCTAAAAGACACAAGCGGTCTAAAACGACTATAACCGTTTACCATGATTAGAGGACAAACGAAAAATTACTGGAAAAAAAACCGAAGCGTTTGGTCCCTTTGAACCCTTTTTATAAGGTAGATCAATATGTGAATAGTGGTGGCGTCTAAAAATAACGCCCCTCTCTACGCATCCACCAAAAACAAATGTAACAATCTATGTATGTAAAAATATGTATGATGAAAAGATAAACCAGATCGAGTTTCTTGCCGGTTCTTCTCGATGAATGGGTTGTTTATCTGAACCGGTGGTAGCTTTGACGTTCATAAGCGCCTTCTCAGGGTCTAAATAGTATACAGTATTTTTGATATTGATTTTGACTCCGATTTAGCACTAAATTTAAGGAGAAGTAACTCTTCGAGTTTGTTGAACGTTAGCAAATTAGAAATTTAATGCGTTACGTAAATATCACTCCAGTAAACGGATTATAACTGCTGACACACGTAGCTTTAACTACGGCATTGCCAATGAAAGCCAATAAAGCTCGTTAGGAAGGTCACGGCTCAATTACAAATTACCAAAACTAATAACTCAAGACGACATCGAGTTAATTCGTCATACTAGATAAGGACTGGGAAAATTGTGTGACGACACGTCTTCTTAGTTTTACATTGAATCGAAGCATCTTTAGACACGATACAAGAGGAAATTAATGCATTGGCGTTACGATTTCGGTTACGTTATCGTAATAACAATTGGTTACGCGTAAATATATAATAATTTGTGCAATATACAGTTATAGAAAAGGCGTATGTTACCCAATACATAGTTGAGGTTATATCAAATTCAATATGCCGGGATGAAAATATACGATGTTCGAGTAATTACTTATGGCACGGTAAGGAAAATTATCGCGTTACACGTTGTACGTAAAGTAGATATATATTTGTGTGTATGTGTAAGTATGTATAAGCGTCTGTCTGGATCTAGTAGTGTAACAAAATAAGTAAATGTATAGTTAAGTATTTATGCTACGGGACTTCGTATAGTATACAGTTTATGAGCATTCTCATACATATATAATTTAACCTATATAAGTCAACGAAGTTTAATTTCCTCGAAGTGTACACATTGATACACGCACTGTTTTTTTAAAGACTATAAAATATTTGTGAAGAATGAAAAACAAGGGGCATTTTTTTTTTGGCAAATGTTATTAAATACATGAAATAAAATAATATATATGAACATTTAAGGAAGTTTCATTTCTAACATTCACACACGTATTTTTTGTTTAGTATTTCATAAAATTACTTCATATCCATTGGTAAAATATAAGATGTGGTTGTCAACACATGTGTAACTCGATTCAGGAGCAGCAATCTACATATTATAGTCGATGTCTAAATTTCCACCTCATTATATCTGAGCATTTATTATAGATTATTGTAAACTAGCGGATCCTGCGAATATTATTTATGCTACACTCAAAAGAACTATTAAACATAATAACTTTTGTGTACAATAGAAATTACGGTGAATTCAGAACAAGACTACCTGGAAAATACATCTATACTGATTTTATAAAGCTGATGATGCTTTTTTTTTTGGCAAATGTTATTAAATACATGAAATAAAATAATATATATAAACATTTAAGGAAGTTTTATTTCTAACATTCACACACGTATTTTTTGTTTAGTCTGTGATAAAACTACTATATACCCATTGGTAATATATAAGATGTGGTTGTCAACACATGTGTAACTCGATTCAGGAACAGCAATCTACTATAGTAAACTTCGTACACCTAGTAAACCTATTATAGTCGATGACTAAATTTCCACCTCATTATGTCTGAGCATCTAGATTATTGTCAACTAGCAGATACTTTTTTTTTTAACGTGGCGAAATCCCTTATAGACACGCCCCACCCTCCCGGGAGGAAGGGTGGGTTATGTCCGACTCGCACAGACTAAAACCCCACGGTGTACCGACAAACCGTAATTGTTGGGGCGGCAAGGGATCGTACAATGATAATCAACCTTGTAGAGCCGCCCCAACGGTCCGCCCGGTGGAAGGTCACCGCCGGGCTCCTACCTATAGAGAGGCAGCTGGGTACACACCAGCTACCTCCCCTCGTCGGCCGGACCTGTGCAATGAGGAGATGGCCCCCCCGGCTCATCCCCTCAGGTCCGACTACGGTGGCGGGAGGAGTCGGGCAAAGCGCCATCTCCTCCCGCCGGTCCTCCGTTGGCGGAGAGGGCCACTCAAAGGGTCCACCTCACGGGCTCTCTCCGCCGCCTCCTTCTGTGATATGACCTCCTCGCAGAAGAAGGCCATCGCTCGCCAAGCCTGGTCGCTGCCGAGCATCGCCGAAATCACGCTCGGCAGCGACAAATCACGCCCTACCACCGCAGCCAGAACGCGGCGCTGTCCCTCCCACACAGCACACTCAGACAGAGTGTGCTGCGTGGTGTACTCGTCAGCACCGCACTCATGGCATGCGGGGGTCGGCTCCCTGAGAGCGATCCGATGCAGGTACCACCCGAAACAACCGTATCTGGTGAGCACCTGCACCAGTCGGAACGTCAGGGAACCCCAGCCTCTCCCAATCCATTCCTGCAGGACCGGGCGGACAGCGTCTACGGTATACCGCCCGTACCGCGCGTCCACCAGGTCCTGCCTCCATCTCTCGACGGCGTCTTTTCCAAGACGCCGTCTCCTCTCCTTTATCTCCCTGGGATGATATTCCTGGGACCATGAATAAAGTCCCAAATCGGGATTCTTTATTTCTTTTGTGAGTTTCCGTTGCCTGTTAGCGTTAGCCCAAAGTAACTAAACGTACATACAACGAAGTCACAGGCTGAGGCTAGTATAAAATAAAACGTTGTTTACTTGTCCGAATTTGAATAAATATAGAAAAGTATAAAATATTGCGATATAATTTATCGTAATAAATATTTAAACTTGTTGAATAATTTAAAGCGCAATCAAAATCGATTGAATATTCACAGAGCCATTAACTTGAATAACAGGTTGTTCAATATTGATTCCGATACTGCCATAACAACATAGTTTAATAAAAAATAACGGATACTTGATACTAGTCCTATTTCGCATCACAATATTGAAGTCAGCTATATGAAATGAAACCTGGAGTAGGTTTGGACCAATGGACTTGAATTTCACAATAAGACTCGCATATAATAATAATCCTATTAAAATATGAACAAGAAAGTTTCTGAAGATAGATGAATATACTTTACAGTAGTAGAGCTTATATATCAGAAGTGATATATATTTATATAATTTAAAGCGCAATCAAAATCGATTGAATATTCACAGAGCCATTAACTTGAATAACAGGTTGTTCAATATTGATTCCGATACTGCCATAACAACATAGTTTAATAAAAAATAACGGATACTTGATACTAGTCCTATTTCGCATCACAATATTGAAGTCAGCTATATGAAATGAAACCTGGAGTAGGTTTGGACCAATGGACTTGAATTTCACAATAAGACTCGCATATAATAATAATCCTATTAAAATATGAACAAGAAAGTTTCTGAAGATAGATGAATATACTTTACAGTAGTAGAGCTTATATATCAGAAGTGATATATATTTATAAAGACAATGTTTAATCTGCCTAAAATATAACCATAGGTGTTCAGTAAATTTGAAAAAAAAAATTCGAATTAGTCATAAGGACTGCCGACAGATGTGAACACTCAAAACAATGGAATAACTGTGTTCTCTTTTGAATTTTGAAATTAATTATAGTCCGAATTATTATAAACTAGCGGGTCCGGCGGACGTTATTCCACCGTGATAATAAAACAGTATACATATAGTTCATGGGAAGCGTTCGGTGACGATGACGCGAGTTCCATGATATTTGGTCACCCAAAAAGCGCTCAACGCGCCCCAAATTAGTTTTCACATCAAAATCCTGACACTGCTACCTTGAGGTGCGCTGTATAAAAAGTTAGAATCACTCGATATTAGTATACCATACTAATATTATAAATGCGAACGTATATTTGTTTGTAAAGTTTTAACTACAAAATCGATCGTCATGAAATTTTGCATTGACGTTTTCAGGTGTCCAGAAAAGAACATAGAGTACTTTTAATCCAATAAAAGTGCTGATACCATGATATAAGTAAAGTCTACGTTCATGCAAGCGAATACACTTACAAAAACTAGCCGTTTATATAGCTACAAATGCATAAGAAGTCGTTAATTATCACGTTAATTATAAAACTATTTAAAACAAATAGTTTTTTTACGGAAGACTCATTAACCTGGATTAATCAATATAAATGTTTAGCTACTAAGTGTTCCGTTAAACCTATTTGTTATGTTATAAGTTAGTATATTTGGAGAGAGTACATGGCCTTGCTAATTGTACCAAAAGAACATAGAGTACTTTTAATTCAATAAAAGTGCTGATACCATGATATAAGTAAAGTCTACGTTCATGCAAGCGAATACACTTACAAAAACTAACCGTTTATATAGCTACAAACGCATAACAAGTCGCAACCGGTTATTAGTACAAGATACTCAAAAAATAAAGGTAAACAGTATCAATAGGTTAATTATAAAACTATTTAAAACATTTTTTTTTACGAAAGACTCATTGACCTGGATTAATCAATATAAATGTTTAGCTACTAAGTGTTCCGTTAAACCTATTTGTTATGTTATAAGTTAGTATATTTGGAGAGAGTACATGGCCTTGCTAATTGTACAACGATCAATCTATCCCCGGCTTTTCGTACAACTCACTAGTAAATTGGATTCAGACGTAATTAAATCGAATCTTAGCGAGAACTATCGACGACACGAGTCGATTCTGTTTGCTTTGGCTTCGACCCGATTTCGATAATTGAATAGTCGTTGGAATAACGCGTTTAATACCGTCTTACTTGATGTTAGGAGGTACTACGAATAATTGATATTTTACAGACCAATAGAAAACATTTAGACACTGTCCAAAGCCATTAATTTACGACTAATATATATAAAATTATAAATATACAAAATTATATAATCCACTTATAGATACTAATCGTCAAAAGTCTTTTATTCACGTGCAAGCGAACACTTATCTTATTTTATCAACTGACAAATTTATAAGTTATGCAGAGGAAGAACAACAGAATGATGATCCAACTAACCTTAATACAAACTTGTTTTTAATTACTTTGTATAGTAATCGAATTCATGTCATATATATTTTACATTTAAACCTTATTGTCACACAAACATACACGATATTAGCAGCTGCCCGCGACTTCGTCTGGATCTGTATATTTGTTAACCAACATCAAAAATACTTTAATCAGTTTTGGGCCTAATAAGGTGCTTATGAACATGAGCTTATGAGCTATGGGCAAACAACCCACTCATCGAGAAGAACCGGCAACAAACTCGATCGGGTTTATCGGCACAGAGAGGAGTCAATTCCAGACATCATCACTTATGCAGAGGAAGAACAACAGAATGATGATCCAACTAACCTTAATACAAACTTGTTTTTAATTACTTTGTATAGTAAGAATTCATGTCATATATATTTTACATTTAAACCTTATTGTCACACACACATACATGATATTAGCAGCTGCCCGCGACGTCGTCTGGATCTGTATATTTATTAACCAACATCAAAAATACATTAATCAGTTTTGGGCCTAAAAAGGCGCTTATGAACACGAGCTTATGAGCTTATGGGCAAACAACCCACTCATCGAGAAGAACCGGCAACAAACTCGATCGGGTTTATCGGCACAGAGAGGAGTCAATTCCAGACATCATCAACGTCCACATATTTGTTTTTCACTATAAATGAGGGCACCATACACTATCTTCCTGTAACTAAACTGTATACGCCGAGATAGCTGTCAAGCGGCAAGATTTTATCAAAATTACTTGACACTTACATATTTTTCACTATAAATGAGGGCACCATACACTATCTTCCTGTAACTAAACTGTATACGCCGAGATAGCTGTCAAGCGGCAAGATTTTATCAAAATTACTTGACACTTACCGTTATACTTTGGCAAATTTAAACAATATTTTCATAAAATATTAGAACGAATTGTTATTGTGATATATAAGCTATACTACTGTAAAGCCTAATTAAAATCCGTTAATTAGTTTTTGACGTGAAAGAGTTACAAACATGGTCAGGAATTTTGCTCTTTATAATACTGATTAAGTGACGGTATATTGGGAAATGGTATCCGTAAATTATAGCTTCAGGAAATGTACTAGCTTGACCTACGTGTACCTGACGAGACACGGTAGTAGGTAGTGGTATATATTTAAATACAGGCTGCAGTGACGGTCTGTCCGTATTGTGAGTTATACAGAAACTGTTAACAATTTTGAAACTTTTCGTTACGTAGAAACATTACCTCATTATGCGTGTTTTATCGTTTGCATCATGGCGAGTGTTCACAAGAGTTGTTTCACCTTATCCTATCCTCGCCTTTCCCCTACAGAATTACATGTCAGGTACGCGTCTCAACAGATTCACAGTAGCAACCATCCCGGCGAGAACGAAGAAGATCGAAAATTCTTATCTCTGTCATAATGTGAAGATGTGGAATTACCTCGGACCAGTTTCCTTCCTTTTTCGAATCCTTCAAACGAGGTATGACGAGAAATGTTTACAGATCAGTATGATGGCGACAACTGCCGTTGGTATTTGACACCGACAGCCGCTGTTATAATAACAAGGGGTGTACTGTACAATATTGTATAATACAATACTGTATTCTTCTGTTTTACATCGAACGATCGAGGCGATGTTATAATCAGCAGCTGAATCATCAAATATATCATTATCCAACATTCGTGGAAGCTCAGCGGCCAGCTGCAACAGAGAGGAGATAACGAGGTACGTGCATTGTATCTTTACTGTTGTTAGCTGGATCTGAACGACAACTCTAAAGGTTCTCGAAGACCCTTTGGGGTCCCCCAGAGTAGCAGAAAGCACTTCGGCGGTGCGCATGCTACATCTTTTTGTATATGTCTATCTTTTTGCTATATCTTTTTTATATACCTATATGCATCAGGTATTGTGCACTCATTTTACCGAACTAGTATAAAAAAAGAAGAATCAAAAACATTAGAACGTTTTTGATGATAACGATGTCGATGTTTCCTATACTAAAGGCGGCTTTAAATGTAAAATAAATCATACAAACGTTGTGAGATTGTAAACAGGACACGTAACACTAAATAAAGAGGAAAATCAACAAACCAAAACAAATGTATTAACGTCCTTGACACAACTACATCGTCTGGCAGTACTCCAATTGACATATTTCTGATGGCGTGCCACACTTGGCGTATGTCTTCCCCGTATTTTTTCCATAGTTAAGGTCATGTACTTGCCGGTTGAATGACCTTAACGTGTTCACGTATAACGTAGTTAGATGTTTACACGCTACACTACGTCAGTACATTGATATTATATAGAAATCAACGAGGTACAATATTTACCCAAATAGGGTGTGATAAAATAACATACATACTGTAATAAATCCATCACCTATTGTTACATTAATCACGTATAGGGTCGATGGAGTCAGGAATACCAATAAACACTTCGTATACTGTCACTATTTATTTGGCCAGAGCTTCGCCTTACAATAACTTTTTTATTTATACATAATTCCGCAAAATAGTTTAAGTAACACATAAATAATAAAGTATGAATAAATTAATGTTATTTAAGCTATACTACAATTTTATATAATTATCCTTATTTATGTATCTCTAATGTGTTTCGACATGTAGATCAGCGACATCTTGCCTTTCATAGGCTGAACTATGAAGTCAAAGAATATACTATTTATTCATAATTCTGCAAAATAATTGAAGTAAATATAATAACGATCAAACTAATGATTCAATTCTATATAATAATATCCACCCTTATTTAAGTGTTCGGTACTGTTTCGATTTTTGTAAAAAAAAAGTTGCATGTGTCTAGGATACTATTTATTCATAATTCTGCAAAATAATTGAAGTAAATATAATAACGATCAAACTAATGATTCAATTCTATATAACAGTATCCACCCTTATATGTGTTTGTAAAAAAGTTGCATGTGTATACGTAATAAATTACATTTAAATCATTTTCAGAATTGTCTGTTTGTTTGAACACGCATCATTGTTAGAGTACCTCGTTTACAATAGAATTATAAGATTATAAAACATAAGTAAAATTTAGTTTTTGTTTAATTAAAATCGGTCAACTCTATCAAAATTTATTATAATTTGAACGACTGCTCGAGTTAAGTACGAGAGAAGAATAGATAAGTAAGTTCACTGCAGTTCTATTCAAAGACCAAGGTCATTAATAGTTTACCTTATGTCTATATCTTCTTCTATAGATATAATAATAATGTAAACATAACGTGTCTGTACTTTTTAGGTTTTTTTGGAAAAAGTTGTTGCAGGTGTCTAGGAATAAGTAATAAAATACGTATCAATAATTTTTAGAAATGTCTGTCTGTCTGTCTATTTGTCTGTCTGTCTGTTAGTATGAACACCCATCACTTTTAATGTACTGGGTTCACAACCTCACCAACCATAAAGCATATCTTCGAGAATAACTTAAGCCTTGGCTTCATTAAAATCGGCCCACTCTACCTGAAGTTATTGTCAATTTAATGACGACGCGGCGTAATTACGAGGGAAAAGTAGATAACTAAATGAACTTAATACATTCAGAGGGCTTTATTAATAACTTTTTTACATAAAGTTCCACGCAGACGAAGTGGCGGGCACCGCCAGTCTATATATTAATAAAATAATAGAGGTATGTCTGTTGTCCGTTGTCTGAAAAACTACTGGGTAGATAAAAATCAAATTTCTTTTAAAACGTGCCTGTCACCTAAAAAAAATATCACGACATCTTAAACGATGCAGACACAGTCGCGGGTATCAGGTAGTAGTAATAAACATGTGGACAATTTCATATATAGTTATTTAATTCCAAATTAAACATAGCTTATATTGTGGTAAGTAAACAACTGTATACATATATAAATATCACATCACATAATAGTCACGCGTATCAGGTAGTAGTAATAAACATGTGGACAATTTCATATATAGTTATTTAATTCCAAATTAAACATAGCTTATATTATGGTAAGTAAACAACTGATGTACACACATACGAATACATAAATACCACATCACGTAATAGTCACGTACGAGGAACGAACCCACGACCTCTTGGTCCAATAATGCAATTTGCTACTACCGTCATACGAGACATGTAATAGTATTTCATTTAGACACGTCACGTTTTTATATGAATCAGTACTAAACGCTTTCGCAAGATCGGCACCACCATGAGCATCAGTGGATTCTGATGTCTTGATAATCATCTCCGTGTCTGACGAGTTTCAATGGGTTGACGATTATAAAAAAATACGTAGAGGACGCCTTCTTATCAAAATAAATATAATATTCAAGTTTGTAATTATTAAAAACTGAATTTTTGAAGGAATCTTGGAATGGTATGTAGTGGATTTTATATTTTATTCATACTCTTGTGTTATTTAGCCCTATATTTTTTTAATATTGGCGGTGTTTTACGTAATGTAATTTGGTTATTGTGGACAAGTGAAGTGGATGGGAAATAATATCATGGAGCATGAATTCTGAGATGCCACAAAAATTCCCTGGAAAGTTCCAACAAAACGGCCACCATCCTGTTAGTTCATTGAAATGATCGCAAGAAACTTATGAAGCTACTAGAAAATTGGTTGCCAAGAATAATATAAATAAAAATTATTAAAAACGTGCTCGAACGATTAAGACTAATGAAATCAATTTAACAAATATCTTAAAGATCTTTCGAAACGACGAGTAAAAGCGCGAGTAGATTGGAAGCGTCGCGTGCCGTCCCACATTACCCTATTTATGTTTGAACAGTTTTAGCAGATAGCGCTGCAACGTACACTACGTTATGTATGGTACTACAACGTTTATAAACTTAATTGCAGTTGTAACCCTTCGCATAGAGATATAGTCAGCAATCGTACATACATAAATTTAGTGAAATAACAAAAAAACTACTTAGTATATTTATTAAAAGGTGCCGTCGAGTGTTGCCGGCAGAGTAGAATAGCACGATCCCATATCGTCTTGTGGGTATCGTAAAAGACGATTACGGGAGTGCGAGATAGTACCGGCCCCTTTGTAACTTTCTTACCGTGATACTGTACCATCTGTCTGAGTCCTTCTCCGGCCGTAACGGTCCCCGTTCCTCTGGGTCCAGAAGAATAAGGATGAGTATGTGCACCTGTGTCTTGCGTGTACACTTGTGCACCTTAATTTATCCTGCGCATCTGACCACTTCCATTACTAGACTCCCAGTACTCTCTCAGACTAAGTGGTCGTTATGGCCAAAATCGGTCGGAACAATCATCATCATCATCATCAAAAGGTTTGACATCAATATGAATTATCTGTATCCTACAGGAAGACAGCCGGATAAACCCAACACGATGTCTGTTTTATAATTCGTAGCATTACAAGATCAGCTAGTATATATACAGCTCCTGGAGACCACTACTCGTATTGTAAATCTATCAGTGGTCGCAATCATTTTTGGATTGCACTATGTTGTATGTTGTTACATCAAGTATAGTACCCCCACTTTCTCTTATTATAATATAATAACTACTGCCAGAAACATACAAGAAATGCTAATAAATATTTGAATGCATATAACTAGATCACATGCTCTGATTATTTACTTCATAAATTAACTTTAGAAAGCTGTCGCGGAAATCATACGTTCTGTAGACCACACAAAAATATAGAAGTTTTATTTAATTGATTTATATACTTTTCAACTCAAATTGGCTTCGAATGAGAATGTGGACGATGATAACATTTAAGTATATATAAATAGCTGACTCTACTTTCAACTAGAAGTAATTAGCCGGGCGAGCACGAGGTAGCCTACAACTATACAATGATTATAGCACAGTGTTTTCCTTCAGCTTATGAATCCCCATAATGATCGATCTTATATCCACTAAACCTTCATCGTTTCAGATATCTACCAATAAATATAAACAGAGCCTCACAGTTGAAATGTATAATTAGATTTAAAAACTAGCACTTTAACAGCACTCGTTCGATTGCAACGTAATTATATATAACAAATAAAATATAACAGTTCTATCAATATTTAAACACCTAAATCGAGAAATGGTAAAACATTTAGATCAAGGAATACGCGACCCAGGACAAATAATTAATCGTCGGTCCATTTTTTTTTAAATTCTAGTGTTCCATTTCTAAAAAGTTCAGCATATAAACTAAATTTAATTTTTTTTACATCTTTATCATAAGATTCTTATCATGCATTATGCAAAATCTCTTCGTTGTAGCTAGCCCGTCCTAAAAAACAGTCACCCATCCATAACTGAATCTATAATAAACCATTTTCAACGAACTGTTAAAATTACCAGCGACACCAAGTTTTAGTTGGAATTACATAACGTCCTTAAAGGGCATTGAACTACAGAAGTGAGAAATACTGACACTAAAACCCAATTCTGATCGGGGTAACGCGAGACCATGTCCCAGTAGCACGTGGCGCGGTGCCAGCAGCACCATACGGCCTCGTTACGGCCGTGACCTCACGTACTCTAATCACCTCTATAATAAATCACTTCGATGTACGTCATTACTCTCACATATTAATTGCGAAACGTCTCGAAAGGTAGGCACTTGCGGACAAGATTAAAAGCGACAACTAATGAAGCCACCTGAAAGGACACCTATATGAGAAAGTTTAGCGCACATTGTGAAATAATTATAAGTATTGTTATAGAAAATACATTGAATATTTGTATAGTTATGAACGCTACTAATATTGTAGCAGGAATATTTAATAGAATACATAAATTGCGATATATATTGTATAGTGAGGATAGGATAGTGAGTTCTAAACCATGTCAAGCGGGTTTTAATATCTAAAGGCTATTATAGGGTGGACCAATATGTGAACGATTGTGACGTCTGGAAATGATGCCCCTCTCTGTGCATCCACTAATAACGAATGTATCTATTTATGTTTTGTAAAAATATATAATATGAAGAGATAAACCAGATCGAGTTTCTTGCCGGTTCTTCTCGATGACTGGGTTGTTTTCCGAACCGGTGGTAGCTTTGACGTTCATAAGCGCCTTCTGAGCGCCTACATTGGATAAAGGATATATTTTAGGTTTCATAAGTGTGATGCTGATGCGCGGGGGTGCAATGAGTTAATTTTAATGTACGTTCACTGTAACGGACCATACCATAACCGTAATCGTTTAACAACATAGAACAAAATATTACTTCTATAGATCAACACAAAACAACAATAAATCTAATTTAACCCCTGGGCTATCCCAAACCATAAAGGGTTAGGCTCCATAGAAAAGAATGTAGAACTCTTGAGGCACAGCTCAACAGACTGTTGTCATCAGAACCTTAAAAAAATGCCTGATTTATTATAAAACTATGAAAAATAACAAATTGTGAATTGTAAAATCATCATTTTTATATAAAATGTATTTTTAAATTATTTTTCCATTTGTACGAACTTTTTTTTACTAAACTATCAAATTAACAGATTAAGATGTCGTTAAATCAAAAACATGATCCACCATTTTGAGATCTGGACCTTAAAAAATCAGCCGACAGGTCAATATGTATTGTGGTATATACCCTTTATAGCTTTCTGGTACAAAGAGGATAGATGAAACGGATCTTACAATTAATTTTAATTAGATCCATCTAATAACAGCAAAGATATAACGAAGATATCTTAGGATCTTTCACAGAGTTAGACCAGCTGATAATATTCATATTGATGAAATTGGTTGCATACAAATAAGTGTTGTCACGTATATGATTCTCGTTTCCTTAACGGGAAACTGGATACGGCTTTCCAATCGATAACACGACCATTAAGACAAAGCGTTATGTAAAAGGAATTGAATAAAATATTACTTTACACTACGGTGTTTATTGAAGGTGGTTCCTTTTTTCTTGTAAAATTATATTTTATACTTTTGAACTCTAAATATAAAACCACACAGGTGTGATGTTATGTTATAGAATAGTGAAAATAATACATAGATAAACGATTACAGCATTCCATTTGCTGTTATTTATTCGATTTTCTATTACACATAACTTCGAAGATTTTTGTCAGATCCTAATGTTTTATGAAAATATAAGCATCCAACAATGAAAACCCCATCCAAAGCGGATCAGTAGTTTCTGAGAAAATCTGGGACATAAAAACAGAAATACATATATACGGATCGTACAACGAACCTGCTTTTTTGAAGACGGTTAAAAAGTTTACAAATTGAAGGTACACATAAACTTAAATGTATTTTTCGTACTCCATAGATTACAGCATTACTATGATCGACTTCTACATAACTACGTAAATAAAAGGCACTACTAATTAATAAGAATACATTTTTTTTATGAACGTATTTAACATTGAAAGTTGATTTGGCAAAAGAACACAAAATCAGGGGTGCAGTTATCGAAATCAATCTATTATTATGACAAGATATTGCATAACATAATCTATGGTAATAAGCAAAGTAAACCATTTTTAAAGGCGGGAGAATTTCTAATCATCTAAGAAATTAACTTAGTTTTTACTAAAGTTCAACCACAAACTCGTTTCTGAAGGTATATAAGATACCCAAGTTCTTAATAGCTACATAATTTTCCCAAGAACAGACAAACTCTGAACAATTAGGTACTCTGTAGATATTTAGTCATAAATTTAGATTGTCTAATATAAAAGTTTGAGAACCTCATCCCGAGTAGTGAGTTACTTATAAATGCAAAACTAACAAGAAGCAGGTGGATAGTATTTATAAAGGACCTTTGTGAAGAACCATTTATTAAAAGCTCCCTTAAGCCGTCCTTTTTCGTTTAAAGTGGCTCTTAGTAAATCTTTTCTCCCGGCTTTTCTCTCCGCCTTCGAAAAGTTACATAGTAAAACATTCGCAATACACAACCGTCCAATTCAAAAAGACCCAGCGATTAACGGTTGCGAACCGATTCTAAGGGCCTTTTTAATTTAGAGAGGTTATTCACAATTGTAATATTTAAACTGTTAAAAGGTTTTTTGTGTTTGATCAGAGTAATTTTACCTTAGACTTTTCAGGCAGTAATTAATCTCCAAAGTAAAGGACTACATTAATATTGTATATATTGTAACTATGTAACGATATTAATCTTTGAAGTAGTCAAGTAGATAGGACTTCATTTAAGGCACTTCTTTTTCCTTTCTTTTAAAGTGATTATTTAGGAACTGTAACGAGGTGTGGCGAACTACTATTGTAATCAATAATATGATAATTAAAAAGCTGTAGATACGTCACAAGCGCTTCGAAAACTTCGCTAGCTAGCTTATTTTTGATGGCTGCCCCGTCTATCTGCCCGTATCTAAGTAACATATAACTATTTCTTTTTTACCACCGATATTGAGAATATGCCATCTTACTTCCACATTTTATGTGACAGTATGGAGTTACAAGATTACTTTACGTATGTGTGCGTTATCGTGACATTTGTTTTGTCAAAATATAGTGTAGGTAACGTATTTACAGCTTTTTAGTTATAATATCAATAATTGTAATACTGTTCCCCACTAGATAAGTGGACAATATGTGTATTAATTTATATTATTATCCACGAAGACTAATTATTATTTGTTCGTATTATTATAGTTACAAAGCAACAAATCTCATTAAATTATTTTTCTAACATAGTAGTATAAATAAAGAACATAATTACTGCAAATTATACTTCTTTTCACGCGTAACTTACTTTATTCAAAGTCAAAAGTTTTTTATTGAAATTCGACCGTAATAAAGCATTTCAGGTAAACTTTTGGGTCGGATATTTTCATGAATATTCTTATACTGAAAAGTACTCGCAAGAATCATAATGGGAAAGTATAAAGCTTTACAAATTAATTACACTATCAATATTATACATTAGTAAATAAAATCTTAAATATATATAAATCCAGTGGCAATAATGGTATGGTAATGTTCGTTCACAACGAACTCCGAAACTACTCATCCGATTCCATGAAAGTAGGCATTTGGCCCCACTTGAGAAATAGGATAACGTATATTTTGATTAATGGCTTCAATATTTTTTAATTAACGATCAAATGAGTGTCAATGTTGATTATTGTTATTAATTGCAAGTTTAAGCAGTCCCAAATTAGTTAGTTGACAGAAAACCGTAGGACCCACTGTTATAAATATCTCATAGAAGGCGCCACGTTTTAATTTTGAATTTATTTTTCAACTCCAGTTTATTTTATGGTGCATATATTTTATTGAATTCAACATGTAATAACTGTACCAGAGCAACGTGTCGCGGGTCAGTTAGTAATACATATTTCTCTGCCAAAAATATTGTATTATTGTATAGCGAATACGTAACGTGAGAAAGCGAAGAACCAATAAATCTGAACACAGCCCGCGTACATACGAGTATATCCTTCGCAACACACTTCCCAATATCAAAATCATAACACCCAATAACAGAGCGGGACGGCACTGTGTCTGACATCAACCCCACTAACCGAATGTTTCCCCCAATTCACAGTCTATCATAATGTAGGTCACGTCGAATTCCCCCCTCTAACTCAATTGTGTTTCACTGACACATTGTTTTCTATCTTTTTCCTGGAGTGACACGGTCCCGTGGCGTCCATTAGCGCGAGTGTAACAATAATCGCCATTATGCCGTTCCAGCGTCAAATAATCGTCTAGACAGCATTCACGACATTGCCGAACTGTAGAACACTACTTTCAGTGAGTTTCTGAGAGGTATTGTAACCTCTAAGAGTTAAGAACACAAATATATCATTTGTCATATTCATGCAAGACTGTTGTTTTCAATGGAGATGAAGCTATATAGTGATTTTATGCATGATATTATATCTCGCGTAACGCGCCCCTTGAAGAATGCAGATAAATGCATAATTTTAATAAGTACTAGCCGACCCGTCGTGGTGGTATAGTGGCTTGAACATCAATCAACCCGATGTCTGCAAGTTCGAACTCCGGCATGTACCAACGAATTTTCTCAGAATTTGAAATTGCCAATACGTCGTGGGCTGGCGTGATAATTACGCCCATACCTTCCTTCAGGAAGAGGCCTATAGCCCTGGAGTGGGTTTCTTACACTATAACCTTCCCTGATAAATGAGCTATATAACACTGAAAGAATTTTCCAAATCGGACCAGTAGTTCCTGAGATTACCCCTTACAACGTCACAAACTCACAAATTCACAAACTCTACCTCTTTATAATATTAGTATAGATAATATTTAATGTCGTGGTGGTATAGCGGCTTGAATATCAATCAACCCGGTGTCTGCAAGTTCGAACTCCGGTATGTACCAACGAATTTTCTCAGAATTTGAAATTGCCAATATGCCGTGGGCTGGCGTGATAATTACGCCCATACCTTCCTTCAAGAAGAGGCCTATAGCCCTGGAGTTGGTTTCTTACAGGATGCCAATGATGGTAATAATATAATTTTCACATTCGCCTGCTCTGCATATCGCGGACAACTATAGAAATATGTGATGTATGTACGTACGACCGCGCGTCCTTGCGCACACCGGAAGTTTGCTAATCTCGCAAATTCAGATACGAGTTTTATCAGTTTTGTTTCCAACCGAGCTCACGACACAAACGTTTTTAAATGTTAAATAATCATAACATACATAACTATTACAGCCACAATGCAAGTGAAACTTTTTTTCGAATCGTATGCATTTAACTGAAAACTTTCGGAAGTTTTTTTCGATTTATGGTATTAAAATGGCGGTTCTAATCTAAACTTAATAATTGGAAAATGGAAATGATAATGGAAATCAGTGGTAGACAAGACATCCAACTATACATTTTAATTTAAATCTGCGTAATACATATAGTACGAAATACATAATAGATACAAACATTCTGATGATAGACGCATGTTAAAAAGTTAGCATAATATTTATTTAAATAATTTTGAATTGGTCCATGGGCGCCACCATATTGGCCTTGGTTGCTCTGCCGAGCGCCTTTCACTTTACCCCAACTCCGCGACAGGTTGTAATGCGACATGCGATAGATAGACGAAAAAGTTTCAGGCGATTGAAAAGTTTCACTTTAATAGTTTTTTATAAGTGATCTTACAAAATGAACTGGGATTTACACCAGCTCGTTAGTATTTATACGAGATATAATGTTTTGTAGAGCCTTCTTCGATTCTGAACAAAGGAAGTGATTGCCAATATACACTGGCACAAGTACTATTCCTCTGTACTCGGTCCTCAGTCCTCTGTTACGTCTGACTGTTTGTCTGTTCGCAATAAACTCAAAAACTACGGATTTTAATGCAGTTTTCACCAGTAGATAAAGCGATTACTGAGGAAGGTTTAGGTATATAAATTATCAAGGTTATCTTTATTATCGGGGCAGGACAACGTCTGCCGATCCCGCTAGTTGTTTATATTGTATGACTTGTGTAATATTTCTGTTAAACCACCGACTACCAGTTCGTACATTGCTCAAATATCAAAAATTATAATATCAGTTTCTTCACAAAACACAGTTATATTTTTTTTCAGTATTTCCTATTTTTCTCTTTCTGTTTCAATCTTCTCGTTTTTGTATTATCATGTAATTTTTTTTTTATATGTAAAATAGTTTAATCTTTTGTTTTATTAATATTTAATTTATTGTTGGAGCATGCCGTGGTTATCTGTAAATATGACTACATTTATAATGTGTTACAATAGTCCTACTTTTTATATACTAACTAATGTATTGTCATGTTGACGATCCTAAAATAAATAAATCATGATGTTTTCCAACAATGAAAACGTTTTCTTTACTTATTTCTTTCTTATTGAGATGTACCATCATATAATCTCTATGCATAAGTACTTATGATTCTCTGAGAATTATATTAGGGGGCAAAACTAAGTTCAATTTATTCATTATTTACACCAAACAATCCAAATAAATGTTTATTGGAAGGATTATCACCGAATGGTGTTGCCCAGTACGACGAGTCGCAATGCAGCCAACATAATTATCTAGATAATAAAGTTTATTCTATTCTGTTGTACGTGTTGCGAATACCAAAATCGAGTTTAAATGTTAGCTTTCACATTGAAAGAACTTCTTTGAGATTACAGGTTTTAATAAAACTGTATCATAAATATGAATGAAATAGTAGAGTATTCGAAGCGATTTTATTAACAAACTAGCTTGGTCTGTGACTTCGTGTGGTTTTTGACTTATAAATATTATTTGTGTATAACGTTTAAAGTGGAATGATTGGCGACATGAACAAAGAGCTTGTTTGCGTAAACGCAGCTGACACTAGTAAATTCCACGGCCGCGACACGTATCGTCTCAGGATTAACTAATGGAACATACTCTTTTCACTTTTCTATAGACTGTATTAAACTGAGCAGACTATTAAAATTAAGGTATACTTGTCCCATAAGCTGATTTTGGGGAATTAAAGCCTGTATGTTGCTACAAGTTACGCTCGAGTGACCTATCAAGACCCTACGAAAATTCGTGTACTAGTTTCAGAGATAGAAGTGTTCAAACAGATAGACACACAGACATTTTTTTTAAATAGACCTAATGTATTCTGTTACACTCCTTACATCACCCGTGATCGTTTCAATGTACAGACACGACGGTTCTATAGTTTTATTATAGTAAAATATAGATAAATAGATAGATGCTGATAAAATGTCTTAATGTGTTTGCATAAAATGGAAAGAAAAAACACAAAACAAAAACTGACTAATACTATCAACAACAAATACTTACGCTTACATAGAAGACTTACACAATGATTTTAAAAGACCAACCAACAAGCCCTGAACCTTTCAAGTTCTTATAATCCTGTTTAAATCTGAAAGTCACGCAGAAAAACTAGATAAAAAAATAAATGCCGAAATTATGTAGATAAACATCGTTATATTATAACAATATCAATGTATCTATTGTCTGTTCTCGTTTGTATCATTATTTGAGTTTTGATTATAAGAGACGCATTGCGGCCAACATTGCGGGAACGTGCAACGAATACGAATCGACTTATATAGATTATTTTAATCTACCAATCGCTAAGTAACTCGTATTTGTGATTTAAATAAAATCCTATTGCAATTTTTATTAACCCCGAGCAATTCAATATTCAACCTTTGTATCATATAAGTATCTTTTTCAATTATCGCCTTATATATTGTTGTAATTATATGAAGATTTGTTTCTATGAACCAATCTATCTTCCGCTATGCACATCGGAAATAAATCATACGAGTACCATTTTATTTTGTAAACCTTACAATTCTACTGACTAGACCAAAAAATTGACAGAAATTAACCAGATTTGAACAAAGTACGTCATAACATAGGTTTTTATAGTTGTATCTTTAACATAACTCTGTTAATATTAAAAACATATTTAACAACTCTATATATAAATAGAAACATATAAGTAGAAATATAACTAGCTGGTACCCGTTTTTAATAAAGTAAAATCCTTTTAAAATGCTGTATGTTTAGCATATATTAATTAAAAATATATATGTATAATATTAATATCCCAGTTTGTTATCATTAAATTTACATTACGACCTACATAAGTGAAAATTGTATTCGTTTAGCAATTGCTTACGATTTCGTCTGCATCGCTTATTTCCATGTTCGTTTGCCTCCTATGATATTAAAAAAATATATATAGTACATTACGACCTACATAAGTGAAAATTGTATTCGTTTAGCTATTGCTTACGACTTCGTCTGCATCGCTTATTTCCACTTATCGTTATATTTTAACAAATTTAAATAATAACTTTACAAATTATAGCCATTGTCTTATTCTAATGTATAAAGATACATAACTGTGAAGTTTCATCAAAATCCGTTCAGTAACAATACGTCTAGCCATTTTTTTTCTTATTTACAATATGCATAGGACCAAGGTATTTGAAATTAAGGCAATAATTACGAATACATAAGTCCAAACGGAAAAGGAGACAATATCAAAAACCACCGAGATATCACACGTATGATCACAACTATGACAGTACGAACATTTTTGTTTAGATATTGAATTACATTTTATGTTTCGATATGCCACACGCATTATTCCCAAGTGTGTTGTTTGCACGTTGCCGCATTGCAGCCAACATTGAAATAACATTCAATAGAAACAAATCGATTTAAGTCGATTAAATCGTTTGCAAATATTACAAGCGTCAAATGGTTATAACAAATAAAATATTTTTCAGTTACGTTAACAGAAGTTCTGTTTTTTCGTCTGCATCGCTTATTTCCACTTATCGTTATATTTCAACAAATTTAAATAATAACTTTACAAATTATAGCCATTGTCTTATTCTAATGTAGAAAGCTACATAACTGTGAAGTTTCATCAAAATCCGTTCAGTAACAATACGTCTAGCCATTTTTTTTCTTATTTACAATACGCATAGGACCAAGGTATTTGAAATTAAGGCAATAATTAAGAATACATAAGTCCAAATGGAAAAGGACACAATATCCGAACCACCGAGATATCACACGTATGACAGTACGAACATTTTTGTTTAGATATTGAATTACATTTTATGTTTCGATATGCCATACGCATTATTCCCAAGTGTGTTGTTTGCACGATGCCGCATTGCAGCCAACATTGAAATAACATTCAATAGAAACAAATCGATTTAAGTCGATTAAATCGTTTGCAAATATTACAAGCGTCAAATGATTATAACAAAAAATATATTTTTCAGTTACGTTAACAGAAGTTCTGTTTATTTTTTCATTTGTAGCAATAACTCGTATACATATTATTAGAAAATATAAAGGTGAGTCTCAGGTCGTAAGATATAAGAAACGACACACGATTACAATATTTCTTACGTTATTATGTGGAGTTCTAGGCGAAATTACGAATATTATATTCTTTTTATATTTATCTAACCTTAGTACATATTTTACTTAATATCGCGTGCGATACGACGTAGATACAGGGTTGAGAAACGGTTGCTATTATCACAAATCGTATTTCAACGTTGAAGTAACAAAGAGAAACGAGTATCATGTAATATTCCTTCAAGAATTTTCTACGAATTTCACGGTCAGCAAGTAGAAGACCCATTTTTTTTACGTTATTATAATTATTAATTTGTATCATATTTTGAATCAACTATAATTATTCTTCATACTCTCCAAGTCTCTACCTAAAAGACAAATTCGAGATGCTATGTTCCAGATATATTATACCAGGCCGCTTATTCTCATAAAACTTACTGAAATTTTCTGCCTGTCACATTCAATTCTATAATTAATCATTTGACGTCGAAACTATCTATCTGATCTATCTGTTATTAGGCAAAACAATCTGTCATAATATCAAATTTTTGTGTCTAGAATCAGTCTAGACACAAATAATTTTTACCGTAATAATAATACTAGGACGAAGCGATCCCTGCGCAATATAATAAAAATATTTTATTTTATTTTACAATTCTGTAACCTTCATAATTTACTCTAATAGATATTGTGTGTAGTATATATTATATATGTCTCTATAATATTTGTTATTTGTGAGTGTAAAATACATTGCAACTGGCAAATATACATTAATAGTAGATAATAAATGTATCTCAAAGGTTTTCCTGGAAGAGAATACTCTGAGCGACAAGGTCGTCTAGGTGCGCACAAATAATGTAAATTGCTGTCTCATATGTTTATGTTATATGGAGTACAATAATACACTATCAACCTATGACTCAAGTAAGTATATTAAAAAAGATCTAAAACTGATCTAGGTTTTCCAAATTAGTCGTAACCCTAATCTATACAAGTAGACAAATTTGAAGTGTCTGTTTATAATATTAAAATAACAGCTTTTATTAAATTGATGTGAAAGTATATACGGTATCGATATCAAAAAATATATTTTCAAAATGTACGTCTATTTGTTTTGGTTAATCTCCGAAACGGTTGTACCGATTTTGGCGCGACTTTCACCAGAATAAAGCCGATGTTCTAAGGAATAACTTAGTTTATGTTTAAAAAAATAGTATTCCTGGCAAATAAATTAAAGTAGCAGTATCCAATATCGCGCGCGCCTTACACGCCCCTACAAATTATAAACGTTTATTACTCTTTTAAACAAAAAATACTAAACGGACTTTTTTAAAACTTAACAGTAATATAGCTTATATATTAGATTAATACTATATGCTATAAATATAAAGATATCTCTTAAATTGGCCAAAATAACCACAAATATGTTAGAAAAAATCAATCAATGTCAGCGCCCATTCTTAACAGTTAGTTGAGTTTTTGGCGAAATGTCGGAATGTCATGTAGTGGATTTTATATTTTATTCGTGATCTTGTGTTACTTGGCTCTATATTTTGTATTATTGGTGGTGTTTTACGTAATATACTTAGGTTATTGTGCACGAGTGAAGTGTATGGGAAATAAAACCAAGGAGCATAGATTCTGACTTGCCACAAAAATTCCCTAGAAAGTTTATCAAGACGACCACCATGTTGTTATTACATTGAATCACAAGAAACTTGTAATATAATTACCTACTCGACAATGGCAGTAATAATCTACTAGAAGATTAAATAGTTACCAAAAATAAAATAATTAAAAAAACATTCAGTTATACGAAGGGAATGGTTGATGTCATTATTTATAAAGATACAGACGCAGACAAAGTTGCGAGTAACTGCTAGTTCTCTAATAAATTACAGAGAAACATTCAAATTTTGAAAACGAGTGAATTTTTGTTTGGTGAATGAATCATTAGTGAGGCGAACGATGGGATCCGACGGGACGCGACGCGACGGCAACTCACGAGTGATGGCGCGCGATTCCAATTAATAAAATAGCGTTTCCGACGAATCACGGTCTAACGTTAATTGTGTTAATTTAACTCTATTAGATGTAACGGGCAATGATCCTGTCCGTCCGGTCGCTTGTTCATTCTCATCGACGTTTTAATACTGTGAAATTTATTTAAGCGATTTAAAAAAAAATCCAATTATGATTATATATATTACAATTCAACGGAAGTTATATTACAATATAATTTCAGTTGAATTGTTCGACATTATATGATTACAAAATAATATTGTAATAAATTGATCTCTTAACCCCCTTTTCCAGTGATTTTAATAAACGATGAAGTCAATTAAAGATATACATTATTACACTTTCATCCTACAAAATTGTGCTGTGTTCGTAATTATTTTCCCTTCAACATATCTGTCGATTTTGTTGATTTTTTTTTTGTACTCATGCGATCGATTACCTAAATTTTTCTTGGCTATAATTGGATAATATAAGTAGGTGGTGCTATTGTTAAGATTTTTTTTATTTTCCCATCAATTCTTTTTGTCACATAAAACAATGAAATTAATTAGACAATTCTTTTTTTTGTAATATTAAGATATGTGTAATGTGATACAACATTAGTAACAGGATAACATTTGTCTATAGGATTCTCTAATGACTTATAAAGAGCAAATAATTCCAGGTATCCAAAATAATTCCTAAAATCAATGAATTTTTGCAGAGTATATTAAACTGGATCGTAGTTACTAAGCACAGATCCCAGTCGCAGTGATTCTCTATTAGTTTTTTCCATTCCAGGTTCAACCAGTGTCCGAGTGAGCCAGCAACCAAGTTTTGCAAACCAGTATGAGCGACGACCAATGATGTACTAATCATAGTCTAATTACGCTGAGATTGTGGTTACCTTTGTTTCAATACCGCATCGGGTCTGTAAAAGTAGTCCGGTGAAGCTGTTAAGACCTTGCTTGGTCAATAGCGTAGTCAGTTCGAAAAAAAAAGGTCTGTAAAATATACTTAATTGTTAAAAAAATTATTGAACCATGCATGTTGAAAGTATACTGACAAAATAAAAAAAAAAAAAAAGTTAACCGAGAACGAAACAAACAATGGAATCATTTTTGGCACTTCTGCAATGACGGATCAAGCCAATAAAAATAAAGTAATAATGATAATTAAAAAAGTCAATGTTACGTTATTATTTTGTTTGTTTTCTATTCGCATAAGTAGTAAGTAAGTACCCAAGTTTTTCGTAAGTCGTTTAATTCGATGACTTGAACTTAGCTCAGCACGAGGTAAGTAGGTGCTAAGCTAGCGACTATAAATTTAAACTATGGACTTTAATTTTAAACTGAATTTAATAAGTCTGAGTGCGATCTATAGGTTTCATCCCTAATGTTGGTCGTTTTGTCGTGTTACTATAAAAAAAATTTGGGAAAACACGTCACGTAATGAGTATATACAAACTTGAAATAAATGTACATATAGAGTATTCATCGATTTTCATATCTTATCGATACTTGAAGTACGTTACTCGTCTGTTGTTCAGAATGGAAAACAATACGAGTATGAATTCCCGATACAACCGCTCTCAAATACCATTCTCTCGTAGCCACTACAATTATAATTCAACCTGAATCCCTCATAATCTGCGCAAACCAGTAGACAAAGCGTTTTCATTCTGACCACGGACAGTGTGATTAATTTGGCGCGCAAACTGACCTACTTACTCCAGGAATTAATATTCTGGTATTAGTACATGATTAAATTTCACTTCTTTTTATTTTGATTTCACAAAATAAGCGAGATCTCAAGATACAAAAAACTGATAGTATGACGATTTTAATTATGTACATTATCTAAATGGTTATACCTAAACTATTATCTTAATAATTATTATTATTATATATAAAAATATAAATAAGCGAAGACAAAACAGTTCAGTAGATTTTTTTCTGTTTGTCAATCCATTTTTTTTAATTAGTAGCTATTTACGAATTTCAGTTGTATAATTAAAAAACATTAAGTAATCGTTTTTCCTTTACCATTTACAAGTAGAATTCCTAAATTAGAAATCTTTATTCGTAATACTTCACGATCCTTACGTCTACTAGTGTACAATATTTATATTCATTATATATAATATGTAGGTATATAAATAAATAAAAAACTATTAAATTACCAAGTAATAATACGTCTTGGTTCGTTTATACTATATATTAACAATATATTTACGTTTAAGGCGATTATTAATAGTATCATAGGATGTATATGTTATCTGTAATAACCCCAAAGAGTCTGTGACGGCGTGCACGAGTCTGTGTACTTAATTAAGTGAATCACCGCCACAAGGCAGACGAGATAACAATGGACAAATCCAATTTCCTCAGTAATTACTTATCTCTATCTAGAGCACACGACGATAATGACGTTCATTCATATAAGACACTAGGTTTGGGAACTCTCGCTATTATAACTGTTATAATAATAACTTTATAAACAGTTATATTATAATGTGAATAAAGTGAACTGAATAAAATTAATAATAAAGGAGTTTGTGTCGGAATCTTGGAATATCATGTAGTGGCTTTTATATTTTATTCATAATCTTGTTTTATTTAGCTCCCCTATATTTTGCAATCTCGGTGGCGTTACGTTACAATTACGTTACGTAAACAATGTACGTTATAATTATGAGAAAGTACAGTATTAGGTAACTTATCTAAAGCAAAAGCATTCAATAATTATTTTATGATAACCAACTCCGTTCAAATCTAGCTTCCTTTATAATTATAAAATATATATACATATATATTAATTGACCCGTCGGCTGATTTTTTAAAAAATAGATCTCAAAATGGCGGAGAATGTTTATAATTTCACGACATGATAAACTATACATTTTATGATTTAGTGAAAAAAAAGTTCGTAAAAAATCAAATGCCTCATGAGGTCTACATTCGTTCGTATGGAACTAAACCTATACGGTGTTATTACAAAAAAGTTAAATACGTATTGAACCCTGGCTTTGAAAAGGTCTCATATTAAATGCACCGCGGTCGCTGAATGTTCGCCCTCTTGCTCTTTTGTCTCGCTTTGGTTACGTTAGGTTAGACTTGCGAAAAAGAATAACGCGAACTTGCCTCGGGCGAGCGCGGTGCATTTATTAGTTAACTTCTTTAAACCAAGTATTTAATCCGTATTTAACTTTTTTGTAATAACACGGATGAGTTGAAGTGTTTGAAGAAAATAAATCGGTGCAGTACTAATGCGGTAATATTAGTCAGGTATTACGAATCTCTTTGAAGGTACGCTAGCAATTCAACATGTGGCCCATAAACGTGGTCTCCCTCTTATATTAATTTTATTTGATAAATTCCCACGTTGCATAGTCCTGTAATAATTAACTATAATATTAAACGATTATTTATAGATTTTTGATAATTTAGTTTCTTAAGAATTAATTACCATTTATTTATACAAGATGTTCTGCCAATAAGCAAAAGCATTCAATAATTATTTTATGATAACCAACTCCGTTCAAATCTAGCTTCCTTTATAATTATAAAATATATATACATATATATTAATTGACCCGTCGGCTGATTTTTTAAAAAATAGATCTCAAAATGGCGGAGAATGTTTATAATTTCACGACATGATAAACTATACATTTTATGATTTAGTGAAAAAAAAGTTCGTAAAAAATCAAATGCCTCATGAGGTCTACATTCGTTCGTATGGAACTAAACCTATACGGTGTTATTACAAAAAAGTTAAATACGTATTGAACCCTGGCTTTGAAAAGGTCTCATATTAAATGCACCGCGGTCGCTGAATGTTCGCCCTCTTGCTCTTTTGTCTCGCTTTGGTTACGTTAGGTTAGACTTGCGAAAAAGAATAACGCGAACTTGCCTCGGGCGAGCGCGGTGCATTTATTAGTTAACTTCTTTAAACCAAGTATTTAATCCGTATTTAACTTTTTTGTAATAACACGGTTATGGTTTTAGAGAGTCCAAGGGTTTAATGAAATAAACAGTTTTTAGAAAAAAAAATGAAACTAGAAAACGAATGAACTTATTATTGGATAAATTGTATTTAAAATAACATAATTTATTTAATAATTTAAGCGATAACATTTTCAAATAAATAAACAACTAATAAATTACCAAGTAATAATACGTCTTGGTTCGTTTATACTATATATTAACAATATATTTACGTTTAAGGCGATTATTAATAGTATCATAGGATGTATATGTTATCTGTAATAACCCCAAAGAGTCTGTGACGGCATGCACGAGTCTGTGTACTTAATTAAGTGAATCACCGCCACAAGGCAGACGAGATAACAATGGACAAATCCAATTTCCTCAGTAATTACTTATCTCTATCTAGAGCACACGACGATAATGACGTTCATTCATATAAGACACTAGGTTTGGGAACTCTCGCTATTATAACTGTTATAATAATAACTTTATAAACAGTTATATTATAATGTGAATAAAGTGAACTGAATAAAATTAATAATAAAGGAGTTTGTGTCGGAATCTTGGAATATCATGTAGTGGCTTTTATATTTTATTCATAATCTTGTTTTATTTAGCTCCCCTATATTTTGCAATCTCGGTGGCGTTACGTTACAATTACGTTACGTAAACAATGTACGTTATAATTATGAGAAAGTACAGTATTAGGTAACTTATCTAAAGCAAAAGCATTCAATAATTATTTTATGATAACCAACTCCGTTCAAATCTAGCTTCCTTTATAATTATAACAAAGACATCGAACAGAAATATAATCAAAACCTAAAAGCATACCTTTAACCAAGTTAAAGACATACCCATAGCCCGTTTACCTGCATACGAGATTACAATTACGTCTATATGCATTTCCATTGGGTATGCACAGACTAATGACATTATAACCTATTTAGATCCTAAGTGGTCCTCCAGTTCACTTACTGGAGACCGGTCAAACATTTTACGCTATAATACAGCGGTTTATGCAGCTTCGGTAATATAACAAGAGAACGAAAAGGGGATATCGTGATACAAAGTTAAATGATCGTATTTCATCGAAGCCGAGGTTTTATCCGGCGATTTAGTGGCTTACTAGTTTTACGAGTTGTGAAGTCATACTCGCTTACATCATAACGTATTAAAATAAGTATAGAATGTTGTTGAACATTGTTTTCCTTTTATCGTTTGTGCTAAATGTTGAAACGTAATACATCACCTTGGCTATTTTATTTTGGATTTAACATATAAACGATTATTACAGTTTCCTATTAATACTTTATTTTATGGAGCATACAATTCTTGGTTAATTTTATATTTCTACTAACGGGCCCGGCGGACGTTGTCCCACCCTGATAATAAAAAAAAACCTTGACAAATTAAATGCCTAAACCTTCCTCATGAATCACATTATCTACTAGTGAAAACCGCATGAAAATCCGTTGAGTAGTTTTTGAGTTTATCGCGAACAAATAGACAGACAGACGTACAGGCGTGGCAGAGGACTTTATAATATGTAGTGATACTAATATTATAAAGCTGAAGAATTTGTTTGCTTTAACGCGCTAATCTCAGGAACTACAGGTTCGCTTTCAAAAATGATTTCAGTGTTAGATAGCTCATTTATCGAGGAAGGCTATACATCACGCTAATACCGATAGGAGCAGAGCACCAATAGAGAATGTTTCAAAATCGTCTTTTTTTCTTTTTGAGATCTTCCGCTGCGTAAACGGTAACTATTCCATGCGGACGAAGTCGCGGGCAGCAGCTAGTTATTAATAAATGATTTACTTATTTTCTATATAGTATTTGCGTTTTAAATATTACATTATTAGAAATAAATCGTCCAAATGAGTTCAATTTTAAAGCAGTTTAAGTTTTCTAATGCAGTATGCACAGAAATCCAGTCGGGAATAATTTCAAATAGACAGACAGACGTACAGGCGTGGCAGAGGACTTTATAATATGTAGTGATACTAATATTATAAAGCTGAAGAATTTGTTTGCTTTAACGCGCTAATCTCAGGAACTACAGGTTCGCTTTCAAAAATGATTTCAGTGTTAGATAGCTCATTTATCGAGGAAGGCTATACATCACGCTAATACCGATAGGAGCAGAGCACCAATAGAGAATGTTTCAAAATCGGCTTTTTTTTCTTTTTGAGATCTTCCGCTGCGTAAACGGTAACCATTCGATGCGGACGAAGTCGTGGGCAGCAGCTTGTTATTAATAAATGATTTACTTATTTTCTGTATAGCATTTGCGTTTTAACTAGCTTTGTTTGTAAAATATTACATTATTAGAAAGAAATAATTCGTTCAAATGTATTCAATTTTAACGCAGTTTAAGTTTTCTAACGCTGTGAATAAATGTTTCTGTCTAATTTGGAAAGTGAGGATTGAAACAGAAAAGTTCTGAATGCTTTTCGCTTTTATCAATGGAAATTTTGCAATTAGGCGAAAATATTTATTATTCAATATTTTCGCCAACAAATCTAAAAATTATCCAATAATATTAATGTTCTCTTTTCGTATATTCGAGCTCTGTAGCAAATTCTAACTAAAATAACAACATTACGGAGTAATTAGAAAACACGCGACGGCATTTACAAACTGAATTTGAACAACTTCTTGTACGTAATAAAATAAAAATTGAGCGTGTATAACCAAAACTTAGTCGGAGCCATTAAAAGTTGGTTACGGTTTTCCTTCATCGATCATTATAAGGTATTTACCAAGTTAGACCTTGACACGGTATTCGAACATATCATATCACAAACTAAACCTAACTGACCAAAAACACAACTGTATTTGTTTAATTTGACAATAGTGTTATTGTTATGTTTTTTTCGTTTACTATATCTGACTTTATTACATTTGATAGAACAGGATTTTTAATAGAAAGAAAACAATTTTCCTTTAATGTTTATAGTAAAAATTTACATAGAATAATGATTGAGTGCAACCGATATTATCTAATCCGTTATCAGTTCAATATTATGATCGTTATACCTCCGCCTACGGGCGCAGAGTTATTTTTTAATATATGTAGAATATCATAAAGAGAAGGCTATATTAGAAATCGTACAATTAGGCCGGCATCCCACCCACGGGAAGCCCATCGCGACGTCGCCCCGTGTGGGCAGCACGATCATCAGATTACATTTGTTGTGACACGAACGATGTTAACAGATTAGATGGTCAAGGTTACAAGCTGACGTAAGCTAGTAACGGCAACTAACTGCGTTACAACCTTATTACATATAGCTTGCACCTCGCTTTTCTACAAACTGTCGAGAGAAAATAAAAGTGAAAACTTTACGGCTGATAACGCTCGAAAAACGTCAACCATATGGATAATGTTTTGTTGATTAGTGTTGTTATCAGAGTTTATACACAACAGAAGTTGTACGCGAGCGGTGCCAATTATAAATACGCGAAACGTAGTCGAGCGTGTTGCCCTCTCTACGGAGCCGGTGACGGCGACGACGTCCGCTGGACCGCGCTCACTCACCTTTTTAACTTGGAAGTGGTCGGGACGTAGCGTCTCCTGAATCTCTTGTTCGGTCCCGCGCGGCGCCGCCTGCACCGAGCTGCGGAACCCGTCGAGCACCCCCTTGAAAGTGAACTTCTTCATCGCGAATTACAATCAGGACGCGATTTCTTTGTCCGATGTCCGGTCGCGCCGCGCGGCTACATCACAGCCGTCCGCGGCGGACAGCGAGCCGGTTTTGGCGGAAGGAATGTTCGTATGTTGCGCGCCACGCGCCGTCTTCACTGCGCAGGCCGCCCCGGGCGCCGCCGACGCCGACACGCGCCCGCCACGCTGACGATCGACGAAAACTAGGCGAGGCACCGCCTCCGGAATGTACAGCAATGCGGTTTCGTGACAAATCGATACTCGGCCCGCTCTATGCACACGCGCACTGCCACCACGCTGTCACCGTCATCAGCGATCATAACCAACAGCACATGAAAACTGGCATGACAGAGTGCGCTGCATATACGAACGATTTGCTAAACCGCGCTCGGAAAAGGGATGAACACATATTGCGCATCGAGTTCGTCATATACGAGAAAAACTCACAGCTGATAACTCTGTAGTACTTCGACGTGCCGACGGGCGGCGCTAGCGTTAGCTGTCATTTACTAGTGTCATCCGGCTTTTGACCTGTCATTTGCCAAAATAATAAGCAAAAAACACGTTGATTTGTAACAAGAAATTACACAAATATGTCGTTCAAAGTAATTGTGCGAAGTTTTAGGACACTTAGTTACGTGAGTGCTTACAAAACAATGAAAGATAGACCATACAAGTAAGTAAAACTACTTTAGTAATGTAAGATAGAAACTTTATCAATAAATATGAAAGAAGTTTTTTATAATAATTCCGTTGTAATAATTCTATTTCATACTACATAAAAGTTAAATTGTTCTTCCCAAATTATCTGTACATTTATTATTCTATTGAAATCGCAAAGTTATATTATATATAAACTACAGAATTGCACTTATCTATTTCGAGAGATTTATCATTGAAAAGATAGGGAATCTGTTGATAAACTCAGTACTCAGTATAGAAAGCAATCATAACCACTTTTCGATAAACGACGCTATATTCGAGAAGCAAGCTTCCGAAACAGCTGTATGTATTTAAGAGCATATTGGTATATTTTATTATATCCTTACTACGTGAAGTGGTACATGCGACGGGTCACGTACAACAACCTCGAATTAACAAAAAATATGATTATTTGGTATTTAGTCAAATATTATACTTATAAAAATACTATTTTAATTATTTACACATAATTAGCATCAATTCATAGACAATCAACATACATATTATGATTAATATTTACATTTTTACTGGTTACTGGTTAAATATATAATTTGTATTTTCATCAAACTATTGGTTAGCAAAAATTTTTGATAAATAATTACACTTTAATATTCCCAAAATATGAACTAAAACAAGATTAATTTTCACTTTTTATCATAAGCATAAGAATATTTATCTAGTTGTAGGTCATGCTCAGGTCTAAAATATATGATAAGAAAATAACTTAAATTAATTATATTTCACAAATAATTAAAAATATCATTGGCTCCTTTGATTATACTTATAATTTGAATTCATAGTAATATAGGTTATGTATATTGATTTTTTTCTTAGATTTAATCTGAGGAACTACTTGTAAGAGCTTAAAAATCTTTTAAAATTTTAGTGTCTATTTATTCAGGAAGGTTGTAGAACTGTGTAGAAAATATATAACCTTTGAGACCAATCATCATACAAATTACAAAGTGTAGGTTTAAAAGCACACTTATCAAAAATAAAGTAACAGTACTGGTAGATAACAGGGTATATGAGGCCAAGAGCAGAAAAAATTAAACACAAGTGTATAGGGTACAGCTAGCATTACATTAAAGATAAAAAAGTATATGTAATTTTTATATATATAAAGTTCAAGTATCAATTTAAAACTTTATTACTAATGGAATAGTTACAAGTTAATAGAGTACAAGTAATATTCATAAGTAATTTATTAAAGCATAATTATATGTAACATTACAGTTTTTTAATAATATAATACTTAATGGCACCTAATTAGTGCAAGACTTGTAAATTTCCCATGGTCATAAGCTGTGATTCCTAAAGTGGTTCATATAGATCCCCAGGGGTCTATGACGATAAGCAAAAGGTGCCAATATCAATGAAAAAAGTTTGGGGCCAAGAGATGCAACTAAGGATCAACAATAATGATCTTATTTAAGTAGGTCCTTTTTTTTTCCCCTCCCGGGGGAGAGGGTGGGTTATGTCCCAGTCGCACGGACTAAAACCCCACGGCTAACCTTGCATGAAACAATAGATATTCACATACTGTCTTCTTAAATACTGCTTATAATATGAGGGCATATCTATATACATAAATGATAAAACCACCTTTTCAAAGCATATTTGAAGTTAAAGAATTTGAAAAAAACTTGATAGCAGTTAAGCGGGCGGTCTACCATAACCAAAAATCATGGCAAGTGGTCTAAAAGAAAACAAAGTTTGGAGGCCTATAGTCTAAAGGAGGCAGTAGGTCAGGGTTTCCAATTTAAACTTCTCAATATCTACTTAACATATATAAGTAAGTGAGTGATGCAGTTAGGAAGGAAAACGGATTGATACAAAGTGAAGTTATTTGAAAAAATTATAACCACTAACAACACTACACAGATTTGAAGAAAATATGATAAAATATGTACATGTGTATGTAAAATAATAAGTTCCACAGTTTTCAGTATTCAATGTTTAAATTTCTACATTTGTCATAGGATCCCTAATAACTGAGTTCCTTAAACATATGGTCACTTTACACTGAAGATATTTTAGCATTGTCAATTTGTAGGTTATATTGTGCAGCTTTGCTTGGAGGTGGATATGTAGCCTACACTCAGCACAAACAGAACAAGGCCCAAATGAAAGAAATTCTACAGTTAAGGAATTATATGGCGGAACCCATCACTCCCATTTCTGAATTAGAGAAAAACCAGGAGGATATGAAAGCACAAATGGAAATGCTTATCATGAGGATACAAGCAGAGTTTTGTAGGGCACTGGAAAAGGAAGAAGATAAGGTAAGAGCGATTGCCCTACACTGAAATTGAATTAGAATTGAATAACAATGTCTGAGAGCCTCATAGTGTAGTGATATCGAGTTCTATTATTAACCCATGGGATCTTAGTTTTATACCATGTCATGAGCTAAATTGTCAGGCCTGGACTTTAAATATCCATATGTTTATATATATCAGCTGTTTGGTAACCATATAGTAAGTTAGGCTAATTTTTAAATTCAATGTGTACTATGGGAAATTATTTTAGTATTTATTTTTGTTTATCTATATAGAGTTAAATATCCATTAAAATTCGTAATTATAAATGCCATGTCAAAGACATCCAAACAGTAGGGCTAGTAGTTGATCCTGAATTACTTGATGATGAATCATATGGATGACAGCATTTAAGGCCATCCACTCACATATGAAGGTTGTGATTCACAATTCACTAAAGCTATTGTTTCAATAATTCTAGATTCCTATTGGTATTAATTTTTACAATTGTTGGTGCATGCAGTTAATTTATTTTTTGAGTGTGTACTCTATTTATATTATTACAAACAGTGTATTCTATAGTCATTATACATAATTATTTAAAACTATCTGACCTATGCAACTTTGTCTGCGCCAAATTGTTTATCACCGGTTTCAATTGTATTTTTAAATGCAAAAATTTTTAATAAACCTAATACCCGATTGCAGCCTCCATCTATGGTTACTAATTGTGAATCCAAACTATCATGGGTCTCGCTCAAACATATACACAAATGGTATGTGAGAAATCTTTTGAAATAAGCCTAGAACCCATTCATAGCATCATCTACCAGGTTCAATTAAGATAAAAACTAACCTACATATATTCGCGGTAAGGTAAAAAAAGGATTGAGGGGTCTATGGACCCCCCGTTGGAACGAAGTTCCTTTCTCTTTTTTGTAGTCGTTTACTATACAGCCAGTATAGTTTACATTATAAAATATCAAGTTGATAAAGTTAAATTGTAAATTAAACAATAAAATATATTTTCTCTCTCTCTCTTTCTCTGTCACGACACCTACCCTCTGGACATAGACTCTAACATACACTCTTTATAAGTGCATATCGCACCATTACAGGCAAAAATATTGGTTTTTAACTAATTTTCGAATGTTTTGTTTTTCACTAACTTTGAAACGCCATTAAAACATGAAAGTATTGTTGCCAGACAATTTTATGATTAACAATAATGTGACCGATGTTATTTTTTGTAAAAAAAAAGCATGTTCAAACCATAGCTGTAATTTTAATATTATTTTATTCAGATATAAAAGAGGTTAAATTTAAAAAAAATATATAGTATAACTTAGCTATAGCTATAGTTTAGCGCAACACTGAATGTATTATAAAGCTAGCGATAATTGTGGCAGCACATATTATAAACGCATGTATTCAAAATGGCGTCAGTCCCAACTCATATGTTTACGTTTATCGTTGTTTTTCATTGTTTACGGTGAAATCTTAATATCATAATGGTTAATAAAATAAAATATGTTCTTTGCAATGGAAAAAATAAAAATGGTTTAAAATGAATTATTTTTATTTATAAAGAATATCGTCGGGCACATTATTGTCAATAACAAAATTGTCTGGTCGTGATAAATCTAAAAGGTGGTAGAGCCATGCTGAAACTATTACTGGTTTCAGCATGAATGGGTCGGCTCGCCCGGGATACTACCACCCTCTTACAGAAAACTGACGTTAAGTAACATTGCTAGCATTCTTGCGTTTCGTTCGGTCAATGAGAGCGCTGGGGCCCACCTCCCTCCCCCTTCCCTTCCTTCCTTCCAATATAGCTTAAATTTATAGCTAATCCGTCTTATATATAGCACAAAGAAAATTTACTATTAATTCCGTCAAGAATTTCACTAACTACAAATTTTTGACTTTTGTCCGTTCTTCTGGAGAACCCCTTGCGTTTTATGAGACAAAAAGTATCCTAAATGTAACCTAGTAATATTGGATTATAATAATGGACAAACAGACAGACAGACAAAAACTGTAAAAGGATTACTGAAGGAGTAATAGGTAACTGTAGAAGGAGAAATAGGTCATGTGTATAAAAACTGTAAATCTTAAAAAAATAAACATCTTGTATGGACAAAATTGAATTTAGCTCATATTGAAATGTAAGGATTCCATTTTTTTAATTTTTATTGAAATGTACGTTGCACAATATTTAATAATAATCTACCCTGAACCTCAGTTTCATCACAGATTCATAATTTTTAACTTTCATATGTTTCCCAATTTGAATAAATGTTAACCATTTATTGTTTTATTTTTATCCAATGTAATGTAATGTAAGACACATAATTTTTATCTTTCTGCAATCCTTCGTATGAACTTTAACTATACCAGATTTCAAAGTTCTTCTCTGTGAGTGCAACATGCTTTTAAATGGGTAATAAAGTTTTTCTTCTCTTATTAATATATTGTTAGAAATAGAAACAATAATTGATTATTAAAAAAGAGAACTGGCCAATTTAGATATAAACTGTTAAGAATAACTTCTAACAATTAATCACTCTTTAAATTTTAACACGAGTTCAGTTCGGACAGAGCTACTGCACGTTACGACGACCGCCGAAATAGAGAGTCAACACTGCGAGTGCCGCTCCTTAAATAGGCAGTCGCAATATAACTACCCTACATTTCATTTATTTCCAATAATATCATTTCGAAGATTAAAATTATTCGCTTAACGCCTGACTGTATCGCCGCCGTAGCTTCTCATTATAGTATGTATGGTCGGGTCATATGATTGATTGATAAGTCGCGCCGTATCTGAGATAATACGCGATACTGGTCTCTAGTTGTTTATTGACACTTTAATTTCTGTAGAGAGAGAAAGAGAATAGAGAATGTGCGATATACCACAGTAACCATCTTTTGAAAAAGTCTTATTCACTTTAAAGATTTTAATTCAAACTGTATAGTTGATATTTTAAAAGAATAAATTGTCTATTCAGGTTGGCCATTGGTTTGTACTGACGTACGTGCTGTTTATGTTCTTCGAAATACAGTTTTAATATAACTGTAAAATGCCACCAGTTAGTCAT
Organism: Antheraea pernyi; assembly: GCA_015888305.1. Classification (NCBI taxonomy): domain Eukaryota; kingdom Metazoa; phylum Arthropoda; class Insecta; order Lepidoptera; family Saturniidae; genus Antheraea; species Antheraea pernyi. The sequence goes on along the minus strand of MU159866.1, from coordinate 3,224 downwards.
AACATTAATTAAAGTCAAGGGAACCACCCTTTAATTAGCAATTAATAATTGTTGAGGTAGCCTAGACACTTATACATATATTCAACTAGACGCGTATTTTATTTATAATTAATCACCAAAAACCAGACAACTCTCTTAAATCTATACTAATATTATAGAGCTGGAGGGTTTGTTTGATTGAACGCGCTAACCTCAGGAACAATTGGTTCGATAAAAAAAATTAAATAAAAAAAAATGCATTTGTAATGCTCCTCGTGTCGCAGGTGTTCATGGGCGGCGGTGATCACTTACCATTAGATGACCCACACGTTCGTTTGCCACCAATGTTATAAAAAAATATATTTAAAAAATCTTTCAGTGTTAGATAGGTCATTTATCAAGGTATATGCTATATATCATTACGATAAGACCAATAGGAGCGGAGCAGTGAAGAAGAATGTTTCAAAATCGGGATGTTTTTTTCCATTAGAGAGCTTCCGCTGCGTGTTGACGTTAGGTCAAAGTAACTATTCCATGTGAACGAAGTAGCGGACAGACGCTAGTTCAGATATATAAAGATTTGTACGCGACAATTTATGTTCTATGTATTCTGAGTAATCTAAAATAATATTTTTCCCATCCCATTAGACATAATTTTTGTTTTAGATAAGTAATTTATTTACAATCGTGGATATTGCGACAGTCAACAGTCCAATGAATAATATAATAACAATAATAAGAAGAAGCATACTAGACTGAAAACCTGCAACGCTTTATCACATCAATACAACTTACATAATTAAAAATATTTGAAAAATTACATTATGTAACATTAATTATCGATAGATATTTTAAATATAAAAAAGGAATAGAACAAGAATAAGTGAAGAAGTGAAAATGAATTAATATATAAAAAGTAAACTTAACCCATGGAAAAGAAAACAAGATGGCAAATATAATCAAGAATTTCGATATATAATTCACTGAATTTTATTTTATTTGTTTCTTAATTTCTTACGAAATAAATAAAAGTATGGCGTTTAGTTCTGTAGAACGATCTCGATGCAAGTGTACTGTGAAACGCTACGATATTACGCGCGCGCCTTCAATGTCCCCGCTTTTAATTTTAAAAATGAACTTTTTGTACTAAACTACAAGTCTATTTCTCTCCTTAATGTTGGAAGATTGTCTAAATCTAACACAACGGGCTAAATTAAGAATGCATGGAAGTTTTAAAATTAACACACTATGTACAAATGGGGAATTGTTTTTTAATACTATAACTTTCCATAAAAATGAACTTTTTCTAAATATCAGTGTAAAGTAGGCGCGCTGGGCATGATGACTAGAGATGCCAATTTACTATCATATTTGTGATATGGCCAGTCTTATACTACGATTTATAACGATTAATAACTTTAACAAAAAAATATTTATACGCCAATTTGTAACGTAAAAGTGTGAGTTAATACTTTCCTAGTTGTGATCATGCCAGTCATATACCTGCGTGACGAACCTTGGACTATTTATTACGTTAAAACTAACCTCAAAGTGAATTTATATAAATGCGCAGAATAACGTTCACACACCTTTGGCATTTCAATAATAACTCGAAATTACTGAGTCCGAGTTCCTTTGATTTACTTCATAACCACACAGTTCGATAGTTCATAACACGTGACGGTAATGTCTTCCCACACATAAATTTATTGCGTCTATGGACAAAACCTCATAGCGTTACACGCAGGTATGGGAGTGGCATTACGCTAATATCAAGTATTATTTTATTATAGGCATGGGAGGATGAGAAAACGATTGACGATTTTGACTTTGACGAAGATATGTATCTACCGTATCCGGTATGCAACGTATTTACGTAATTGTGTCGTTATAATTCAAAATGATCCAAGTCTGATTGTTGCCGTTTATAATTTTTTCTTAAAAATCTTCAAATTTTATCATGAAGATCATAAGAAAAAATGATGTGGTTTATGAAGCCACGATGTAAGTGAAACTTTTTTTCAGATCATAAGCGTTTAACTGAAAATTTTCGGTAAATAAAGCGAGTTAGGGTATTATAATCGCGTTTTTAATCTTAACATAATATTTAGAAAATGGGAATGATAATCTGAAACCAATAGTAGGCAAGATATCCAACTATACATTTTAATTTCCCTCTGCGGATTAGAGTACGGAATACATAATATACACAATCATTCAGATGATAGACGAGAAGCAGATAATAGAAAACTAAGCTCAATATTTTATATAAATTATTGAATCATTTTGAATTGAGTCATGGGCGCCTCCATATTGGCATTGGCTGCTTACCAAGCGCCTTTCACTTTATCCCTACACCGCGGCTGTGCGCCGGCTGTAACGCGACATGGAATAGATGGTCAAAAAAACTGAGGCGATCGAAATCTTATGAACGGCAGAATTTGTATTTCATTAACGGTGTATAAAAACTTTGAAAAAAAATTAATGGTCTTATACATATAAACGATTAAAATAAGACTTAGTTCATTTTGAAATGTAACGACTTAGATGTGCTCACACTTTGCCTCCAATCTTATCTCCTTAGAGTATTTAAACGGAGTGATCACTTTCCACAGATTCCGGGATAATAGCGGTTTTATTGAAAGAAACCAAAAATAATATTACTAATTTCTGTTTAAAATAAACACAAGTATCTGAGAGTAATACTCAATGCTATACAAAAGCAAACAATACAGCTTAAACTAAGTGCAGATCTGGGAACGATTTCTAATTTTTACGAATTCAAGAACTACATTGCGTTATTTCAATCACTAGCATTTGTTAATTATTTTATCTAAATATAGGCGTAATTATGCAATCTTTAATTAACTGTAAGCTTTTGTTAAACTCCCACGCTGGTAAAGATGATATTTTTTGGTGATGATGATTGGAATTCGAGGATTTGATAATGGAAAGTATATTTTTAAGTGTTTCTAGATGAGTTTGGAATATAAACTTTTAAAGTACTGGAAAATGCAGTTACGAAAGTGGTCACTCCAACTTAATGTTGTTTTCGCTAAGTTGTGTAAAGTTAAGTCATAATTTAAAGTTTCCATTCAATGTAGTTCATTAGACTCTAGTAAACTACTGTAGAACTAGTGACTAGAGGGTAGTTATCGTATAGTACGTGGAATCTCAACCTTTACATAAAGGTTTGCCTCCACCAGGCGCGCCTAGTCGAACCAAGCCGAATTGAACTGAGATAA
>MU159865.1:80802-127628 GCA_015888305.1 Antheraea pernyi | reverse complement strand
TTTCCCTACCCCTTTCCCCACAAACACAGGCTGGCAACGCACTTGCAACTCCCCTGGTGTTGCTAGTGTCTATGACGACAGTGATCACTTTACATCAGGTGACCCGCCTGTTCATTTGCCTCCTACGATATAAAAAAAGAATCATGATAAGACCGTAATTAAAATATCAATTTGTGTATTTAAGTTACCATCTTGGGACATATTATAGTCCATTTACATTTTTCTAAATTATGGTTAAGCCCGAAACCTCTTGAGTATAGAAAAGAAAGGACACAAACGACGCCCTTTACTTATGAAAAGGGCCGGAAAGCACGTCTTCTACTTATACATTAAATCAGGAGATTAATAAACCCCTCGAATCGATTAAGTTCTTTCTGCGTATCTTCGTACAAAACCTTAGCCGCCATGTTACATTCGCCAACCAATTATATTATACGATTCTGTAATTACCACATCAAAAGAGCAATCTTAATATATATTTCATTAAACAACATCGTATTAATGAGGAACTTTGTAAGGATGGATGTTTGTCACTCTTCCAGGAAAAACTTCTCAACGGATTTTAATAAAACTTTATATTACATCACATAACTTATAACAACATAAGCGACTGTAGCTAATATTATAAATGCGAAAGTAAGATTGTTTCTTTGTTTATTGAATTATTGTGGTGGACGTTACAGTTAGCACTTTCACCTGGAATTGATCGGTCGCAATCAGGTTTCACTGCAACAAAAATCGTTTGATTTTATTTGGACATCGGATACCTGAAAACTTAAATCTGAAACTAGTTATGGAAAGAGCGAAATATTAGAAACTAAAATAACAAAAATATTAAGAAATGCGTACTTGCCTGACGACTAACCTGACGTGGGTGACACTGTTGGTATGTAACTGTAAAATATAATTAATTATAAAATATGTGTACACGTTTTTCACTTTGTCATGAAGCATCTTCAAATAGAAGTTGACTCTTTCGGCCGAGTGTTTGTTTATTTATTAAGTTGTCACGTCTTAACTACTTCAATCAACATGGTCTTTTCCATACATTGTCAGGGATACATAACAAATATCTTTTATTAAATTTCATCCAATAGTTATTCTCTAGAATTTAATTCCAATTTAAATGAACGTATTCGAAGCCGCGAACATAAGCTTGCAATTTATAAAGATATCATATACATTAGTAAAAATGTAAAATGATTAGTATCAAGTATGAAAAAAAATTTACCAACTGAGCTGTTGGTGCGATCAGGTGCGCCTGATCAGTTACACGAATATAATTAGATGTGTCATCAATTATAAAGACAAAGATGCGAGGGCATGCCGGTAACTTTTATTAACAGTAAATACTTATTGCCAAAAGGACCAGACTCAATAGATAGCTGGTAAGGGCAGAGCAATGATGCTATCTATTGTATATATATATATAATCAGTATTTTAGTATTTTATTTGAGAGTTTTAGAAATATGATAACTCAGTTTTCACGGTACGGCTGGCAACTCTAATTCATACTCGCCATTTGTTTATTTTCTAATTATACATAATAGTTTTACTTTCGTAATCTATATCCTCGTGGCAGAGTTTTAGTTAATGTTGAGATATAATTTTACATAATATAACATTTCTTTTTATAGTTTACCTTTAACGAAATTTATTTCTATAGCAAGCGTTTTATTTATCCGATATTGTAGGACTTTCACAGTACTTTACGTAATACAAATTTAGAAACGGAAGAAATATCTCAAAATTCAATATCAGAACTGAATAATTTTTCCATAGAAATAAATACCTGACAATGACCAATGTTTTTACAATATTAATTACATTAAACCCTTGTTCCGTGTGGTTCTTCTGTGTAATAAAAATGGGTGTTGCTACATAAAGTCGTAAACTTGTTTATCTTGGAGACCGTGTTTATATAATTTCACATTTACATTGTTATTTTTATATTTATATATTAAAACGGACTATGTCGCTGATGCTTGTTAGTTTTATATAAGACTAGCTGTGCACGCGACTCCGTTCTCTTGGAAGCTATTGAAAAAAACAGACTAATAAATCTATCTGAATGTAAGTTTATCTACTTTTCACTCGTACTTAAGTCCCGTCCTCATTAAAATTACAATAACTTTTGATAGAGTGAACCGACTTCAATGAAACCAAGACTAAATGTTACTGGAGGATATGTTTTATGATTTGCGAGGAATATAGAGGAATATAGAGATATAGAATATAGAGGATTTATCATGAACGCAGTACTTTAGCAGTGATGAGCAGCACAAGGGACTAAAAAGTACAGACTGGTTAGATTTACATTGAAATCCGTTATTCTAAATTATATTTCTAGTAAACGTCACCATAAACAAAGCGTTTTTAAAAGCGTTACATATTATTCAGTTCTATAACCAATGACCACACTTGGAAAGTAATCTAAAATTCCGTCTAAAACAATTTAATGGCAGAAATACACCCCTCGGCTCGTCAAAGGCTCACTAATGTATGCACGACAGGTGTCAAAAATGACCCCACGTTTTAGGAAAACGTAAAAAACCCAATCGGTCGACACTCACGGGTCATTTTACCATAAAATTGATCGGTAAATGATGTAAATTTTACAACATATGCTTTTAATATCTCCCATAATTCAAAACGGAAAATAAACAGATTATATTATGAAAGTAAATATCATATCAGTATGTCGCTTTTTCATCTATATTCGTATTCTTTTGGTACTTCTAAAGTTCTAAACTACACAACGGATTTTCATACGGTGTCGATTATCCTTTAGAGTATTTCCTTAGGAAGGTTTTTATGAATGTATTTAAGAGGAAAGACGATGTGTTCTAAGGAAGAATTAAATAGGAAATTTTCGGGGCTTACATTAATAACTGTGGTTTAACTTTAGGAGATATGTAAAAATAATGTTGTTCATCTTTAAAATGTCAACATAAATATCCATAATACTATATGGCTATCTCGTATATATAATTTAATAATATCTTAATAATATATATCTTATATTATAATATATATCCCCTAGATATCATTAAAAGATCAATGAAAAATATAAGAACACTATTTTGACAAACATTACTATTTTGATAAATATTGAGTATTAATTCGTAAAAAAATGAATTTTATTTTCACTGGGAATTTAATTTTTATTTCTTAATCTTTATTTCATTTAGGGGCATACGTAGGTCCAAAATGAACTTGTTAGTCCCGTCATACCATAACCGTAGTATATTCACAAATATCGTTACTTCTATAAAACAAAGTCTCCTACCGCGTTCATATTCAAAAACTACTAAGCGGATTTTCATGCGGTTTTCACCGATAGATAAAGTGATTCATGTGGAATTTGTAGTCTTCTTTTTTTGTCAGGGCGAGAAAACGTTCGCAGATCCCGTCAGTTTCTTAGAATTAATAAAATACTTCCATAAATAGATCAAAATTGCTCTTTACTGAAAAGGAGAGAATGTCATCTTGTTTACCTAAAAGAATACGATACTATTTACAAATATTCATTTGATTATAGTCTCACTATTATAGAATGCAATACGCTATAAAAAAGGAAATTATTCAATACCTGAATAATTTATAACAATATTTATAAAATAACAAAACAACTTGATTATTAACATATAGCAGCTATAGCCAAATAATTCCAATATAGCGTAGTTTTTGGAGACAATGAGTAACTCGTAGGTGTTTATTTGTATTGAATTTAATAAGGAACCTTTTTAAAGCAAGTATTCAATACGTATTTAGTCCAGGACTTATATATATCAATAATCAGGAAGTTTAACTCCTCAGTTATCTATTGAGTAGAGACCAGTATCTATAAGCAAATAGTGGTCTGAGTTCCGATGCAATATGTAGTAACTTGCATATAATCGCTTGCGTGGACACGCGCCCTCGTAAACTTCGAGATACAGTGTTGTTTCGTGATACGATGTGCAAGATATTATCACTGCCCTTTAAGAGATTTTAATACGAACAATTTCACTTGCCCTCTGATAGTATGTCAGGGATATATTTTAATTTTAATTACGTACAAAGGGCCTTGAATAGATATTCAAAGTTGACCAAATTATAATGATCCCACTAACGTCCACTATAATATTTAAAAAAAAATAACTTCTTCAATCAAATAAAATCTTTTTATAATTATCTATACTAATATTACAAGGCTGAAGAGTTTGTTTGCTTGAACGCGCTAATCTCAGGAACTACTGGTCCGATTTGAAAAATTCTTTCAGTGTTAGATAGCTCACTTATCGAGGAAGGCTATATATTTAGTTATCCCAATGTAACTATTCAGTGCGGACGAGGTCGCGGGCAGTAGCTAGTTAGAAAATAATTCGAAATAACTTAACATATTCTTTATGAATTCAATTTTTGGTGGGATATTGAAATGTCATGTAATAGATTTTATATTTTATTCATAATCTTGTGTTATTTCACTATATATTTTATACTATTGGTAGTGTTTTACATAATATAGTTTGGTTATTATGCACAAGGGAATTGGGGGGAAATAATACCACGAAGCATGGATTCTGATTTGCCACAAAAACTCCATAGAACGATCTAACAAGGAATTCATTGAAATGATCGCATGACAACAGTATTATTAATCTAGTAGAAAGTAGGTTGCCTAAAATAATACCTACATATAGGCTTATACACTAGTATACTTAGTAGTACAGTAGATAATATAAATTTACAAATATAATTACGTGAATAAGACTATCTCCATTTGTGCTATCTATAGAATGTAATCCAATTTGATGTCTGAATAAATTTACCTCGGTGACATTCCGAGATATCATTCAACAATGTAACCGCTCCGTCCGCCCCTAATACCGACGGGGTGGATCAATAATTACATAACCTCCTAAAAGCGCCATCTATTATCTACCAGAAATATTACTTACTCAAAACTGTCAAAGAGACGATTTTTGTTTCTCGTTTTGAGATCATAGATGTCGTTGTTTTAAATAATCACTATTATACGTCAACAAATATGGAGTTTTGGCGGGATCTTAGTTATTTTACTCTATATTTTGTATTATTGATTGCATTTTACCCAGGTTATTGTGTTAAAGTGAACAATAATACCACGGTGCATGAATTCTGAGATGGGACGCACGTATGGGACAGATTATGTCTATACTATCACACTATAAAGTTGTTTCTGATTATAATATGCTTAAAATATATTTCCTTTGTTTCAGGTATTACTCGGGAGGAAGGGTGAAAATATTTCTGAGTTTCAATACCGGGTCTAAGTGTCAATCTCTGACACTGTTTAATCTATGGCATCTGTATTTAATAGCTACCTAATAAGTCCACTTTGTACCACGTAACCGCGTTACGTTTCGTTTCACGCGGCCAGTCACTATAAACGTATTACGGGTTATGTTCATTTTAAAACATCGACCTGTATTCCGTGCTGTTATTTTTAGGTTATAGCGTTTGAGCAGAATCATCTAATGTTAAATGTCTTTGTGTACTAAGATGAAACTATAGCGGAAGACGTACACCGTGGGGTTTTAGTCCGTGCGAGTCGGACATAACCCACCTTCTCCCCCGGGAGGGTAGTGTATCGATAAGGGATTAACCCACGTTAAAAAAAAAAAAGATTGTACGTTGATATATCAGTCAGTCAGTTACTATTTTATATAGAGAGATTTCTACGTAATGTTCAGTTATAAATATGAATTATTGAGCGCTATAGAGACCGTAACGGAGTGTCCATTGGCGTTTGTAGGTTAGAATTGTCACATGTCTGTTTAACTTAATCGTTGCGATTTAAACTTTCACGTGTCTCTAATGACTTAGTGCGCACGTCCAGATGTAATTTGTTTAAAAGAAAACGTATTAGTCGCGTTTATAGACTATTGAGTTTTTATTAGAGCGATGGAAGGCTTAAACGTACAGTTCATTCTTAAGTAGTCCTCGTAATAGTATATATATACAAGTAAATAAAATCGAAGTGTCTGCTTATCAACTGGTTGATAATTGTGCTGTTAATGATTCAGAGTTTATTTATCTAAATATTTCCGATTGATTTGCATTAAATAATATATTGCTTAATGCAGACAAAACGAAATGTATAAGATTTACCGTGCCTAATGTTCCACTTGCTCATAGTAGAATCGAGATCGAAACGAATCTAGTAGACTTAGTTGACAATACTGTGTGCTTGGGTATTAATTTGATTCCAAATTACAATTACCTCACATTAAACAATTGAAGGGAATATTCAGTTCTACTGCGTTCACAGTTCGAAAGATTCGCCAGCTAACAGATATTGCCAGTGCTAGGTTGGTCTACTTGGCTTACATCCATAACTTAATATCTTATGGTATTTGTTTTGGAGGACAGCAGCTGAGATGAACACTATATGTTTATTAAAAAAAACGAGCAGTTTTAAATATTAAGATTAAGGAATTCTGTATCTTAACTCTGCCTTACCAATACGTTCTTGATAATTTAGTGTAACTTTGAAAAGCTGGATTTCATAAAAGGTTGGCATGATTTAAATACTAGAGGCTGTGGCAAACTTGTCGTCCCCTTTTTCAGACAGAGTAAGGCCAGTACAGGATCTTAGGGTGTAAGGGATGTGGGGTATAAGGGGTGTCGAATAATATCTAAGACTGAGACACTCAAGCCAACCTCACCTGCACGTGGTGCACCCTGCTGAATAACGAACGAGGCAATGGCGAAAGCGGTGTGGGGTTTAAAGCCTGACTGGGTCGCCGCCACCATGTATATGGCGAAAAAGCCAGTCATAGTGATTTGCTTCTGTGGGTCGCGTTTCGGTATCAGCCTGTGCATATCCAGCTTTTCGCAGGACGGCATGACAGGGGCGACCAGCGATGGATATTGTGTCACTCGATGGTTGCAATTGTTTTTGGATTGTACTGTGCTTACCATCAGGCACAGTGCAGTCATTTTGCCGTGCTACAATAAAAAAAAAATCTTAGGTAATAGTCTTAGGTTTTAGAACAAAGTCCCAAAGCATATTACCGATTTGCCAGACTGTAGGATTAAGTGCCATGTCAAGCTGGTTTTGGTGTCAAAAGATTATTATAAGGTGGACCAATATGTGAACAGTGGTGATGTCTGGAATCAACACCGCTCTCTATGCATTCACTAAAAACCACTGTAATGTATTTTAAATATATGTATGTTAAATAGATAAATTCAACGATCCCAAGCTCATAAACGGTACTGAACCATTAAGTCTAAGGAGAGGTCGCCTCTCTATGTGTGTTCTGCCGTTTGTATAATGGGTTATGTTCCGAGGAATTGTTCAACCTTATGCCTGTGGCTACTTTTCAACATCGTACCGCTCGTCATTTGAAGGGAATTCATCCTCACACACTGGAACCGAAATGGTCTCGGACGGTCCGGTTTCAGAGGACCCATTCTTGCTGAAACCAGTAATAGTTTTAGCGTAGGTCTACCAACACTAATACACTATAAAGGTGGTAAGCATTAGTTTTCGGGTAGCTCGGTGAAGCTGTTAAGATCTTGCTTGGTCAATAGCGTAGTCAGTACGAAAAAAAAATTAGTTTTAGGCATTATTTTATTTTATTATAGGTTATAATATAGGTATGATAACAAATATTCTGTGTGTAATATAATATAATATATAATTATTATTACCATTGTTATCATACCTATATTATAACCTATAATAAAATAAAATAATGCCTAAAACTAATTTTTTTTTCGTAGTGGTAATAATAATTATATATTATATTATATTACACACAGAATATTTTTTAAAAGCGCGCGATACTCATTACAATCTAACAGAAAAGAATGCGCTATACTTTTCAAGGTTTCTCTCTCTCTCTCCCTCTCCTCCCTATATTTCGAGTACATTAAGAATATACTATTTCATTCTCTCACAGCCTAAAACCTATACACATTTAAAGCTATCTCTTTTCCGTTAATAATTTTCGTTTCATAAAATTAAATTCACATCGTCCCAAAAATAGTTTTACTTCAAAAAACAACGGTAGACCTCTATAATTGTATGTATATGGATATAAATACCAACATTATGATGGCTGTTGCTCAGTTATTAAATGTAGAACTGAATAAAACACGTGCACAATCGAATAAAGTAGAATTGATAAAGAAATTCAAAATTAAAACGAGGCGCCATCTATGAGATGCCTATAACAGTCAGTCCTACAGTTTTCTGTCAAAAAAACTAATTTAAAGCGCCACCTCTTAGACACTGATGAAACTTACAATCAAAACCAATAATCGACATTGACAATCATTAAATATGTAATTAAACAAATTAATCGAAATATAAATTATACTATCTCTCAAGTTGGACTAAATCTATACATACAATAAGATTGTAAATGTAATGTGTCTGTACTCTTTAGATTTTTATAAAAGAAAATGTTGCAGTTGTCTAGGAATAAATAATAAAATACATTTCAATCAATCTTAAACACGTATTTTTGTGTGTGTTGTATGAACATGCATCATTGCTAAAATACTGCGTTCATAATAAAACCTCTTCAAGAAAATCCTAAAGCATATCTTCGGGTAACATTTAGTATTTGTTTTATTAAAATCAGTTCGGTCTATCAAAAGTTATTGTACATTTAATGACGATGAGAATTAACTACGAGAGAAAAATAAATAAGTAAATGGACTTAATACATTCGGATGACTTTGTTTTTTGGCAGTTATTTTTTACATATGGCTTCACGCGGACGAAGTCCTGAGAACATAAATACATTCCAACGTTTCATGAACATGGGTTGAATAGTTTCGGAGTTCATCGTGGACAGACATGACACTGGATTTTTATATATTTAAGATAAAATGTTTGAGAGAACCCTAAACGTTCCGAATTATGATTAACGGGCACACTTGTCGCAGTCAACGCCACGCCACGTCCATAAAACGCAGGTCCCGGAACATCCCACCCGCGTCCGGGGTTCGCGCAAAAACTGTTCAAGAGAGCTTTGTCTCCAGCCATTACGTGATATACACTATTCGCTTGTCTTTGACAGTTATGCGGGAATGAAATATAGATCTACGCCGTGTCTATTGTTGCATTTATAATCTATATTCCCTTTATGAATCTATGGTCTTTAGTGTGGAGTGTAGAGGTAAGGAGAATTATTTCATATGAGGGACATGTTTTTGTGTTAAGGTGTAATTTTTACAGGAAATATTTTTGAAGTCTATTTTATATTTTGTTAAATTTTATTGTTTATACATACAGCCATAAAATAAGAAAATTACTAATACAAAATATTTAGGATCGCGTTTACTGTTCAGGTACAATGTAGTTACTATATCCAATTAGAATTATTTCTAAATGATTGCTTTTTAGACACGGCAGAAGTGAAAATTTCAATAAGAAAGCGAGAAGAACGTATGTCTCACTCAACAATATCCGAAGGCAAGCGGGGCACAACTCCCACTCTACCCGACACAGTGTTTACCCCGACCATTTTTCATTGCACAAAAAGGTTGTGATGCAGAATATCAAAACTTACGTTGTTATAGTTCCCCATTGAAAATCAGCGCTGTAGTACCACTAAGAAAATAGGGCAATTAAAAAAAAATTCGATATTTAAATCAATCCGAATAGTGGTCTGTGTAATCGGTTCATGAAAGGTCTAGACCAGTGGTACTCAACCTTTTTTTTAAATGGCCACAAACACGTTTCACTCATGGTAATATTTTTTAAGTGTTTTTTATTTTTTGTTAAATTTTAATGTTTATACACACAGCCATAAAATAAGAAAAAAAAATGCGTGCGAAGACGTGGAAAATTACTAATACAAAATATTTAGGATCGCGTTTACTGTTGAGGTACAATGTAGTAACTATATCATATTAGATTTTTTTTTTAAGATTGCGGTTCAGACACGGCAGTAGTGAAACTTTCAATAAGAAAGCGAGAAGAACGTATGTCTCACTGTTATCCAATATCTGAAGGCAAGCGAGACACAACTCCCACTCTACCCGACACAGTGTTTACCCTGACCATTTTTCATTACACAAAAAGGTTGTGATGCAGAATTTCAAAACGTACGTTGTTATAGTTCCCCATTGAAAATCAGCGCTGTTGTAGTATCACTAAGAAGATAGGGCAATTCTTCGCAAAAAAAAAAATATATTTAAATCAATCCGAATAGTGGTCTGTGTAATCGATTCATGAAAGGTCGACCGGTGGTACTCAACCTTTTTTCGCGGGCCGCATACTACAAATATTTAGGTATTAAATTAAAAAAAAAACCGTATTAATGTAGTGAAAAATGGTTCTCCAATAAAACAAGCTTGGTATCATCCTTATATCATAAGGAACGCATTGCTGTCGGGTTATCTGGGATCTATTTAATTTACTCAGTGTGCTCGTAGTTTTTCTGATGGGCGCGAAATTTAAAATAATTGAAAATAAAGTATAATCAGGTGAGCCAACTGCTAACACCCGGCGGGCCGCAAGTTATGTATACCTGGTCTAGACGGTCAATTATCCAAAACTTGATCTCTTAAATTTTCTTCTTTTATGGTGACCTTTTTTTAGATTTTTTGTATTATAAATTATTACATTGTTTTATTAAATTGAAAAAATAGAATCATAATTTTATAGTGTCAGAGATAGATCTACTGAATCGATTCGATGTTTAATGTCAGCTAAAATAATCGATCTTGCTATGATTAATAATTGATTATTTGATTTATCGATGCTAAACCGCCATTCCTAGCACTCGGTTGTACTGCATCATGTAGCTGAATGGGAGTGTTGTTGTTTGGACAGTTCTATTTAATTTTCGATATTTAATATCAGCTAAAAAAATCGATCTTGCTATGATTAAAAATCGATTATTTGATTTATCGATGCCAGACCGCCATTCCTAGCACTCGGTTGTACTGCATCATGTAGCTGAATGGGAGTGTTGTTATTTAGACAGTTCTATTTAATTATATGTATGTCTTCTTTATTTATCTTGTAACCATGATATCATTCATCAATTAAAACTTTTTCGTTCTTCTCCTTTCAAAGCTGTTCCATACCAAGTTTCACTTCAAAAATCGTATGATGAGCACGGACCCTTACTTTTATTGGCATCGTTAGTGGTGAATTAGGTTTTAAAAACGCTCGCGGTTTTCATGTCCTCTGTAAAAAAATTATCTCGAGTCTATCCAGCTAACGACCGACCGATAACTCCCTAAACGCAAACGATCCGCAAATTGAATGACTCGATACTTTTTTAGTTCCATCTATCTATTTTTTTAATAGTGTCGCAGTTACTCCCCCGTTCACTTCATTAACCGATACGGTCGTAGTTAATACATTATGAACCTTATTTTTATCAATATATGTTTTCTTTTGCGATGTGTTATTTTTTTGTAAATGGTTTTTGGATGACGTCAGCTAATTCCTGACGAATCTTAGAGAATCTTGTCGTACTTGTTGATTACGTTTGAGATTTATATACGTACTTACTAAATATGCCCGGGACTCCGTTCGCGTTGAAACTTATGTAAAACATGGGATCATTATAATCCGTATAAAAGAAAATGTTGCAGTTGTCTAGGAATAAATAATAAAATACATTTCAATCAATCTTAAAAACGTCTTTTTGTGTGTGTTGTATGAACATGCATCATTGCTAAAATACTGCGTTCATAATAAAACCTTTTTAAGAAAATCCTAAAGCATATCTTCGAGTAACATTTCGTATTTGTTTCATTAAAATCAGTTCGGTCTATCTAAAGTTATTGTACATTTAATGACGATGAGAATTAAGTACAAGAGAAAAATAAATAAGTAAATTGACTTAATACATTCGGATGACTTTGTTTTTTGGCAGTTTTTTTTTACTTATGGCTTCACGCGGACGAAGTCCTGAGAACATAAATACATTCCAACGTTTCATGAACATGGGTTGAATAGTTTCAGAGTTCATCGTGGACAGACATGACACTGGATTTTTATATATTTAAGATAAAATATGTGAGAGAACCCTAAACGTTCCGAATTATGATTAACGGGCACACTTGTCGCAGTCAACGCCACGCCACGTCCATAAAACGCAGGTCCCGGAACATCCCACCCGCGTCCGGGGTTCGCGCAAAAACTGTTCAAGAGAGCTTTGTCTCCAGCCATTACATGATATACACTATTCGCTTGTCTTTGACAGTTATGCGGGAATGAAATATAGATCTACGTCGTGTCTATTGTTGCATTTATAATCTATATTCCCTTTATGAATCTATGGAGTGTAGAGGTAAGGAGAATTATTTCATATGGGGGACATGTTTTTGTGTTAGGGTGTTATTTTTAGAGGGAATATTTTTTAAGTGTTTTTTATTTTTTGTTAAATTTTAATGTTTATACACACAGCCATAAAATAAGAAAAAAAAATGCGTGCGAAGACGTGGAAAATTACTAATACAAAATATTTAGGATCGCGTTTACTGTTGAGGTACAATGTAGTAACTATATCATATTAGATTTTTTTTTTAAGATTGCGGTTCAGACACGGCAGTAGTGAAACTTTCAATAAGAAAGCGAGAAGAACGTATGTCTCACTGTTATCCAATATCTGAAGGCAAGCGAGACACAACTCCCACTCTACCCGACACAGTGTTTACCCTGACCATTTTTCATTACACAAAAAGGTTGTGATGCAGAATTTCAAAACGTACGTTGTTATAGTTCCCCATTGAAAATCAGCGCTGTTGTAGTATCACTAAGAAGATAGGGCAATTCTTCGCAAAAAAAAAAATATATTTAAATCAATCCGAATAGTGGTCTGTGTAATCGATTCATGAAAGGTCGACCGGTGGTACTCAACCTTTTTTTTAAACGACCCACAAACACGTTTCACTCATGGAGTCGCGGGCCGCAAACTACAAATATTTAGGTATTAAATTAAAAAAAAAACGTATTAATGTAGAGAAAAATATATGATAAGGAACGCATTGCTGTCGGGTTATCTGGGATCTATTTAATTTACTCAGTATGCTCATAGTTTTTCTGATGGACACGAAATTTAAAATAATTGAAAATAAAGTATAATCAGGTGAGCCAACTACTAACACCCGGCGGTGTATTGAGTATACCTGGTCTAGACGGTCAATTATGCAAAACTTGATCTCTTAAATTTTCTTCTTTTATGGTGACCTTTTTTTAGATTTTTTTTATTATAAATTATTACATTCGGCCCTCTCACTGACCGAACGAAACGCAACAATGTAAGCACTGTTACTTCACATCGGTTTTCTATGGGTCTGGTGGTACTACCCTGGACGAGCCGACCCATTCATGTTGAAACCAGTAACAGTTTCAGCGTGGCTCTACCACCATAAAAAATGATATCTTTCATCAATTAAAACTTTTTCGTTCTTCTCCTTTCAAAGCTGTTCCATACCAAGTTTCACTTCAAAAATCGTATGATGAGCACGGACCCTTACTTTTATTGGCATCGTTAGTGGTGAATTAGGTTTTTAAAACGCTCGCGGTTTTCATGTCCTCTGTAAAAAAATTATCTCGAGTCTATTCAGCTAACGACCGACCGATAACTCCCTAAACGCAAACGATCCGCAAATTGAATGACTCGATACTTTTTTAGTTCCATCTATCTATTTTTTTAATAGTGTCGCAGTTACTCCCCCGTTCACTTCATTAACCGATACGGTCGTAGTTAATACATTATGAACCTTATTTTTATCAATATATGTTTTCTTTTGCGATGTGTTATTTTTTTGTAAATGGTTTTTGGATGACGTCAGCTAATTCCTGACGAATCTTAGAGAATCTTGTCGTACTTGTTGATTACGTTTGAGATTTATATACGTACTTACTAAATATGCCCGGGACTCCGTTCGCGTTGAAACTTATGTAAAACATGGGATCATTATAATCCGGTCAAGTTATAATATCGATTATACATATATATAATATTGAGCTAGATATTTCAATCCGTAATCCGCCATTTTGAGATCGGAGTCTTAGAAAATCAGCCGAGGGGTTAATGTCTTATCGCCTACTAAGAGTTTCTGGTCGTCTCCAAATCAAAAGCTAGGATGTATTGGAACTATTTGTAATATATTATCTAATGTAAAATAATAATTTCAAAAAATTGGCAAGATATTTAAACATTTGAGCCGCCATTTTGAGATCGGTGTCTTAAATCTATGTAATACGTAATTTAGACTCAGTGATCTCTAACTCTAAACACTGCAATCAAATAGGTAAGCATACAGATAATACTTACATTCAAAAAAATGAGTGCGTGTAACCGCCACACGCGACTGAAGTAAAACTTTTTAAATATTTTGATTTTAAATTGAATTGAAATAGTTTATAAACAAATCAATCAAATATGTTTGAAAATTTCAATTAATGAAAAATATTAAATTGAATAGTAATAAAAATCATGCAATATAACTAATTATGTATATAGGGGCGCGTGACCGTCAATGTGAGTAAGTAACAAATTAAATCAAAGCTTTATTATCTGTAGTGCCATCTATCAGCTAATTTAGAACTAAATAACACAGGAAATATTATTAGCAACTCTTTGTTATAAAGTAAATAAAATATAGAAAAGCACGAACAAATTACTATGATAAATAACGAATTAAATTAAATATGATTTAATACAAGTTTTGGTTATGTTTAATTATTATCTAACCGGATGATACAAACACGTGCCTCCATATTGCCTTAACGGAGTTCCGTTGCATTGTCACCCAGTTACATCCTAGTCACACCTAAAGAATTTTTACTTCAAAAGTGATTACGCCCCATTTATGACGTTTATATGGGGCAGAGACAACTTTGTATTAAATATAAAGCAATAAGTTGCTGTACAAATTGTTGGTACTAATTTTGTACCAACAATTCAAATGAGAAGCAATCATGAACGTCTATCTACTTATACGAGTTTGAGATTATGCTTGATGGTTTTACGTCATGCTGAACTGACAGGAGAATTGAATTTTGTTCTAGTAGTAAATATTTTTCAGTAATAATTTTTCAGTGATATAGGCTATTTATATTAACTGATGTTTACACAAGTTAGTATAATGTGTGTAGTCCGAGTTGACACAATTTTTTTTTTAATTTTTTTGTATGGTGGCTACCACTACCTCAATCATTTTTATAAACTATGCTATACATGTTATGGACTAAATAATTAATAAATGCTCTATTTACACACCTTAGGTATTATAAATAATAACATTACGCAATTAAAACATATTTTGTATAAGATATATGTGTCGTCACATTTCTAAAGGAGTTAAATCCAATTTTAATTCATATAACAATTTTTTAAATTTTTATACACCGAGAATGACGTTAAAATTTTGACGTGTATAAGGATTTTAGATTGTTTTTATGATCTTCATATTTTACATGTACAACATTTCAAGAAGTTTTTGTCGGGATCTTAGAACGACATGTAGTGGATTATATATTTTATTCATAATCTTGTGTTACTTGACTCTATATTGCGTAAAATTGGTGGTGTTTTATGTAATATAGTTTGTTTATTGTGCATAAGTGAAGTGAATGGGAAATAATACCACGGACCATGAATTCTGAGATGCCACAAAAACTCCCTGGAAAGATCTAACAAGACGGCCACCATCTTGTTAGTTCATTGTTGTTATATCTAAAAACTTGTAATATCGATACTCACTTGACAATGGCAGTAATAGTCTACTAGAAAGCTGGTTGCCAAAAATAAAATAGAAGAAGAATAACGTAAAATATTAGGAACGGATAAAAGTGGTAATACTATTTTAAAATTAACGACTCGTATGGATATTCATTATTAAATTAATTAGTAGATATTAAATATACATAGGGGAAATTGCAAAATATGAATTTTCTACTGTTAATTTGTTACAAAGTGACCATCGTGCTGAATGAATCAATCAAGATTATAAACTAATAAAAGTATACTAAACCTGACAAAAAATGAGGTTTGAAAAATATTAATGTTAAGTGGATTTTATATTTGATTCGTAATCTTATGTTATTTAGCTCTATATTTTGTAATATTGGTGGTATATTATATAATATAGTGTGATTTTTGTGCGTAAGTGACGTGGTTGGAAAATAATACCACAAGGCACGGATTCTGTCCTGCCACAAAACTACCTGGAAAGTTCTAACAAGGCGGCCATCATCTTATTAGTTACTTGAAACGATTGCAAAATACTTGTAATATTAGTACCTTCTCGACCTAACCTAGTAATAACCTATTAGAAGATTGTTTGCAAAAAGAACATGATTACTACGTAGCCTGACTGGACTTGTCATTATTCATATTGCTCGGGTAGCATACAATAGTATCATGATTAATAACTTAATCCATAATATATTAACTTATAATATAATACTTACATCCAATGATATTATAACTTTTATTTAGGGTGTAAGGAGTGTCGAATAACATCGAAGACTTGAGACATCCAAGCCAACCTAACCTGCACGTGGTGTACCCTGCTGAATAACGAACGAGGAAATGGCGAAAGTGGGGTGGTAGGGTTTTACAGCTTGACTGGGTCGCAACCACCATGTATATGGTGAAAAAGCCCGTTATAGTGATGCGCTTTTGCGGGTCGCGTTTCGGGGTTAGCCTGTGCATATCTAGCTTTTCGCAGGCCGGCATGATAGCGGCGACCGGCGATGGTTAGTCTCTCGGTGGTCGCGATTGTTTTTGGATTGTACTGTGCTTACCATCAGGCACAGTGCAGTCATTCGTCCGTCATAACGTCATAAGTGCTTCGACAGTGCCTTGTTAAAATTTGGTTGTCTAGCAAACATGATCTAGCCCCGTCAATCCGCACGTATCTAAGCAACATTTAAGTATTTCTTTTTCATTATTGAGAATATGCGATCTTACTTCCACGTTTTATCTAAGACAGTGTGGCGTTACAATATTACTTTACGTATGTGTGCGTTATTACGCCATTTGTCTTGTCAAAATATCATGTAGGTAACGTATTTACAGCTGTTTAGTTATAATGTCATTGCTTACATCAATAAGTTAAATAAGAAAAATATCTAATTGAACTGATATTAATGCTTCGATAGAAATATAACGCTGACAAATATTGAAAATTTTCACTGAAGGTATTAAACATTTTGCTGACAACACAACAAAGCTTGATTGCCGGTTGGTGAGTGAAGATTCAGCCATATCTCCTGGGAAAGGTGATATTGATGACTTTATTTATTTCTTACCTTTTTAAATTTCTATCAGAATTTAGTATCGTTTTGCTTCGCTTTTTATCTTACCGTTTTGAAATCGCATCATTAAACATGGTTTCAAGCCTGATACATTTTTTAAACTATATGCAGTATATAAAATCAAATATAAAAAGGATAGTGTTCCTAAATATAATAATATATCCAGCATATACGTTTAAATACGTTTAAAATCATAGCGTATAGTGTCTTCTAATTTTCAAAATCATATCAAAAGACATCGTCATGCTAATAATTATTAAACGACAATCTTAAAAAAAAGTCCAATACATACCGTCACACGTTTTTACATTATCACTAGCGGGCCTGGCGGACGCTGTCCTGCCTTGATAATAAAAAAATCTTAAAAGTTAATCGCAGCGCCACCTACCTGGTTTAATTATAAATATAAACAATTCTTGACCCCATTTGAACATACGCAAAAAAAAATCATCATAGTCCAGCCATTTAGGGGGAGTTTAATCACCATACACACGGACAGAATAATTATGTACAAGGACATCATATTATTTTAGTACCTTTAAATCAATAAAAATATAAGATAATTTATTAGATTTCTGTTTCATACTTCGAGAATAAACTATTAATAGTATTATGGATAAGTTATGTGTTATATTAAGTAATTTAAACATGAAGGAATTTTGTTATGCTAATACTTATTAATAGTATTATGTATAAGTTATGTGTAAGTAATTTAAACAATTTTGTTACGCTAATACTTAAAACGGTTTTATATAAAATAGTTAATGTATAATTTTATTATATAGATAAATATAAAATGAATGATGTTCATCACGCACCCTAATATTACTCCATTGTACTCCATTGAACGTACAGCAATCTGAATAAAAAGTGCCCTATATTAAACTTTTATTCTGATTTTCATTAGAAATCGTCCATTCGTTCAAGCATGTTTAATGGACAGGCAAGCAAACTCTAACGTTTCATATGTGATAACGTAACCTAAAATTGAAAACTTATGACTTTTAAATTTATATATCTACTAGCGGGCCCGGCGAACATAGTCCTGCCTTGAAAATTTAAAAAATCCTAAAAGTCATCCGCAGTGCCACCTACCGGCTCCAATTGAATCTAAACCAATCTCGGATCCGTTAGAACACGCATACAAAATTCCATCAAAATCGGTCCAGCCGTTTAGGAGGGGTTCAGTGACATACACACGTACATAAGAAATTTATATATAGAAGATATTTATTAATTTATTAAATTGAATAGTAATTGAAACTTTTCGCTGCACAAGTATAAAGAGTAAAAAAAATTATACACAGTACGAGTATTTTATTCCTTCAGCTTGTAATATGCGGCCATATTGAAATAAATACGTAGCTGCTGGGAACTCATAATGCCATTTGCAATATCATTTTAATATGAAATGCGAGCCTATAATATCAGATGTACTGTATCATTTATTTCACTAGTTTCAATGATTTGTGCTTAAATTTATTTTATAGATAAAAAAGAAATATTTAATAGATGTCATGTAAATAACCTATTCTGTTTAAAAAATACGAGTTAGTTGCTTCCTGTAGAAGCCATTCAAATTATTTCAATATATATTTTTATAAAGAATTATATCGAACACCTATATAAAGCAGATTAGATAAATTTCGTCTTAAAGGAGTAGGTATGATGCTACTGCATCCGGGTTGCTCAGCCATTTTCTGGCGGCAGGCGAGCGCATGCGCTGTTGCCCGCTCAATACATGCACCCTTCGCTCGTAAAACCATTAATCTCACTATTACACATCCCATCTGGCAACATTATAAACAAAAATCATAATTTATTTATTAATATTTCAAACAATTTCATATTGAACAAATGAAAACATCAACATAACCTAACTTTACTTTAGTCTCTGGTTATTTACTGTTTTCTATAAATAAAAAAAGTCACTAGCACGTAACACTGTCACTCGCACTTTTTCTTTTCCCATCGATTGACATCAGTCCGTCGAGATAACCGCTCCCAGCTTGTCTATGGTTGTTATAACCTGTGAACAGAAAATGATACGTGACACAGGAAATGTTGGTTGCTTTATACGAAGTCGTCAGCTAGGGTCCGTGGTCGATGGTTGTGCGACACCACAACCGACTTGTCCCGGCGCAGCAGTAGCATGAAAGTACTGCTGTGACAGGACAATATGGTCGGGGCACGCTCGCGGTGCGGACGGGCGTCGGCAGGCGTGTGAGGCAGCGTGGCAGAGCACCGCGCCCCGCAGCCCCGCGCATGCGCGTAACGCACCCTCATCCCACAACCTAAGCACACCCTCAATGAACACCCCTCAATCAACTATCGATTTTCCGAAAAATATATTTAAAAAATAAACAATTTAATCCAATATCACTACATTACTAAATGTCCATACAGTAAATTAAAACAAAATTAAATAAATATTTAACAATTATTAGTAAAATCACAAAAAAATAATATTTTTCTCGGTATACACAATTCATGGCGTACCAGATGAAGCATATTGGCGCCACATCGGACATCGCGCGGTCGGTTGTAAATAATATGGAAAAAAAAAGTGAAAATAATGTAGGTTACAGGTCGACGACCTGCGAGGGTGAATCTCGCCCTTCGCTTTGGAGGAATGCGCGAAAACGGTCACGGGCGACGCGTTACCAGATTTTACAAAAACTTCAAGATACAGATTAAACTTTAACCTGGAATAATTTTAATAACACTAAACAAACCCAACACAAATATAAAAAATCATAGCAATAGAACATAGAAATAAAAATATAACTTTTTGATACGAGTGATATAAAATTAAAACTGGCAAAGCAAGGTTTACTTATAATTTAGTAATTAATAAATTTTTTTATCTGTGGGTTCATTTAAATCACTCAAAGGCAACAAAATTGACAATTACCTGTGTTGCCATATAATGAATATTTTTTACCACCTTCTTACATTATCGCCTTTCATTTTATAAGAGTCACGTAATTATTTCAAATTTATGAATTATTTATATCTCAATCAAAATAGAAACACATTTTTATAAGCATTTTAAATTTTTTTTTAATGATCATACTTTTATTTATTTCATATGGTTTAAACTCGCAGTTAAATAACGCCGAATGCTCGTGATATCAATAGCTTCCGTTAAAATCTCAACTTAGCTAAGATTATGTACCACTAAATTTTATAAAATAGCCGATAAATTTCGTAGTATTTTACTGTGCATGCTTACTTTACTATTCATTTTGAATTGAAGATCTAGGAATAAGAACGCTTTGGTGTATCCTGCTTGTCTCATATTCTTACTTACCATTACCGGTTTTGAGGTTATAACGTATTAGCATCTCCAAGCACGTTGTTATTTAACATCATAATATATGATTCCAGGTATTGATATTTTGTTCGTTTTCACTCGTTTCTACTAAGAAATCATAATCCATAATCACCTGTAAGAACGTGTCGCATATTGCAGTAAGTTTTACTAATAAAGAGGTATATAGCAGAATAATTTAATTTTAACCAGTTAACTACCGATCAACTTTCCTTATAAATAAAAATTAAATGTCTGTTTGTCGATGCTGATCTATGAACCTGCAGAGCGAGTTTTCACAAGACACTTTACTATACAGATACAGGCTTTTTAGGTGATAAGTAGTAACGACATAATTAATTAAAAATAGTTTTGAAGGCGTTAGTAAGTGTTGGCAAAATTATTATGAAAAATACAAGACAGATTAATTAAGGCATAATAAATCTAGATAAACCTATTGACCTAGCAAGGTCTTAACAGCTTCACCGGACTACTAAGGCGAGCGCTTAAGGCACTCAGCCGATTTTATATACTCACGGAGTCACTGACAATAGTTACATTACTTAATATAGCCTCATTGTGGAACGATAAATACCAGCGAAATATAGTATGAAGTTTGCACATTTAAGCGTCGATATTTCAACGAAGCTTCCAGGGTTCACCAAAATTTACACATTACAATTAGATTAGTAACTAGCTGTACCCGCGACTACGTCCGCGTGGAACCTTATAGATTGAATAGTGATTAATAAAATCATCTGAAGGTTAAGTCCATTTACTTATCTACTTTTCTCTCGTACTTAAGTCGCGTTATCATTAAAATTACAATAACATTTGATACATCGAAGCGATTTTAATGAAATAAAAACTTAATGTAACTTAATCGTAGATATGCTTTATGATTTTCTTGGAGAGGTTTTACCATGAACTCAGTACGTTAGCATTGATGCGTGTCCAAAAAAACAAACAGACAGATAGATAAACAGACAGACATTTCTAGAAATGATTAAAATGTAGTATATTACTTATTTCTATACAAGGCTAACATTTTTTTTTACAAGTCAGACACGTTAGATTACGTTCTTATTATATACAGTGGTGGTCATATACCATAGAATACCGTATATCGTAGAAGCACTACCAACGGTCCTTGACATTATGTAAGATACTTCACCGCAATCGTTTTTATTTTCAAATTAAACAATAAATAGGACAACAATACGTTGGAGCCTTTAATTGGTTCTTTTTTAGCAACACGAACGATTAGCGTAACTTCTCTGGGAGACGTTTTTCTTAGTCCAGCCTTTCTAAGAACATTTTCAACAGTTAATGTGTTTTATAACGATCAATTGCATTAAAAACTTTCCTAACAGAACAATTTAAATACTCAGCTATTCTTCTGTACGCCCACTTATGATCTATATGTAAATTAACAATTATTTGCCTAGTTAACGCGCCACAGCTTTTATATTTCCCCTTTTTGAACACAATAAAATTCATATTAAATTTTGAATTGCCAACAAAATAATAGAAAAAGCCAAGAAAGAAATGTTATTCTCCAATTTCAAAAAAGAATAATGTATGGATTATTTTTTAAATGTTTCTAATTAGGCGTCCAAGCGGCCAGTAACAGAAAATAAACTCTTACATGTTTAAGACTCATTTTGTAATTAAAAGTAAGATATGTGTTATATTTTATGCATTTAATGAGTTTTTTTATTTGAGTTAGCCAGTTATTATTGCAGGATTATTAATTAAAATAATTTAAAAAAAATACGAACATTTGTACTTTGAAGATACACTTTATTTATTCATAAGAAGTGTTTCTAATTATATAACCACCACTGTATATATAGAATAGATGAGGAGTATTTGCCCAGTGATAAGTTATTTGATACGACGAAGGTATAGGTTCTTTGAATTAAACAAATAACTGAATCTGTTTAAATCAATATTTTATTGAATTCCCTATAACGATATAATAAATAAGTCAGATTTATATGTCCGAAAATATTAATAAACTTTATGAATATTAAAATGATAATACGAGCTAGAGGAAGCACATTATTTAAAAGATTTGAGTAAGGAAGCCGTATTTGTATTTTTATAATGGTTTATGATATCTAATATTATATTATTATCACTGTGAAGAATCTGAAACCACGAATCCTGAAAAAAATGGCAATATAGCAAGCAAACCATAATCTGGAAGAACTTCGTTTTTAACCGGAACGAAAAATTTTAAGGTTAAAAGAGCCCATCAGACTTCGTAACTATATAATAATAATCATACATACAGTGGTACAATAAAATAATCCCAAGGAGGGTTGATGTCAGGCAGGCGGCCGATCGTAAAAATTAAGCCAAATCATATACCACAACATGACGAACATGTTGTACCGACCCTACTTATGTGGGGTAAGGGTAAGAAGAAGAAGAAGATATAATCATGACAACGTTATATGTTTTATATTTAAATATATAAAAATTCACTGTCATGATGTTTGTCTACAATAAACTCCGAAACTTGATAAATTTCGCAATTCATAATACTAAATTACTCGTCGTTGGTAGTTTTTGGATTAATGTTTTGTATTTATTATTTAATATTGAGCATTACATACATATATCGCATTACAAATATAATAGCTTAAGGTAACCCATATTTTATCGGATTATTGCGGGTACAAAGTCCGCTACCTGCGCAGGCGCTCAACACTTTATTTAATTATTCGTTCTTCGTTATCGTCGAAACCTTTCTTATCTTAATCCCCGAACAATAGAAAATTGCAACTGACAAATTATTAGTTTTGTTCATTTATTACTTCCTTCAGATATCATAACGCCATTTCTGTACTAGTATATGCATTCAAATTCAAATCATTATTATAACAATTATTTTTCGTTTATTTATCGCATAGCTAGTTCAAGTTAATAATTCAGGTGTTATACTTATTGCTTGAATCGCTTTAAATTACAGTCCATTACATTTAGTCGTTGTAATTTTTTGAAGTGAAAACTTTTCATGACATGCTTGTAACCGTGACCGATCGTATTGCGTTTGCGCAGCTTGCGTTAGACTAGCGACGCGTATAAAGGCCTGTGTACATCTATGATAGTTTATATTGAGATTGTATAGTCTGTCATATATTTCATTCATTGATACACTGTATATAATTATTGTTCAGAGCGCAAGCGGATGTGAAAACCATGCACAAATGTTAATAATTTCAATTCATAATTTATGAAATTTAAATAATTCACACTGTAATTAATATAAAACTTCTAAACAGAATACAATTTTATTGTATTGGGTATTCACTTATGTCGGTAGTGTCTATCACTGCTTCAATTTTTTTATATCTATTCATTGATTGACTGTTTTAAAATGGCGAAGGTTGTCGCACGTCGTGGTTTAGAGTTAAAGCGCTTCATCACTATCAAACGAATAAATGACTGCTTATCCAATTTCCCTTTCTCGAAAGTAATTATGCGAGTTCTGAAGCACACCATTTAAAAATTTGTTCAAACATATTGGATACTTCCGAGTTGGAGAAGGAAGACGCTATTCGACAAGATCACGATAGTAAATATTTCTAGATAATCGATACACTCCACACTCGGGTCAACTCCCCAGTAGGATGGTCAACAATTTTAATTATGTACAAATAATATATCTGTGAAATTATCTCGTTTGAATCTATTGACTTTTAATGATGATATTATATCATGGAGTCTGTTTTATGGCAGCACAACTGTACACCATGACAACAAATTATCGAATATCGAGCGTTTTTCCATTTAATCTCGCTTCTTTCTGGTGAACCATTTCAACTTCTTAAGGCGTTTCCGCTTTCGGGAGATAATT
Organism: Antheraea pernyi; assembly: GCA_015888305.1. Lineage (NCBI taxonomy): Eukaryota > Metazoa > Arthropoda > Insecta > Lepidoptera > Saturniidae > Antheraea > Antheraea pernyi. The sequence goes on along the minus strand of MU159865.1, from coordinate 103,168 downwards.
ATTTAGATGCTTACGCAGCCTTATTATCGTTACAAGCGTACATTAGCCTTTCGTTATCAGGAGAAGTTAGAAAATCTAAACTCTTAAATCTGTGTGTATGATTTTTAAACATTAATTTTAACTACCTGTTTTTGTTTTAGAATATAAATAATGCTAAAGACACACTATTGAAATGTAATTGATTTTTTTTTTCGATGATTATGGGAATTTTGAAAAAAATTTGAGCGACCTCTTAATTTTTTTTAAGATGCGTTTTCGAACTCCCTCTTAAAACATAATAAACTAACATATTATTGTAATAAGATACAAAATAAATCGTATTTTTTGGACATCTCTAATATTTATATACGAGATATTCTTATTATTAGATATTGTATGTATTGTAAATTAATATTTCTTTTGCTTTATTAACAAAGAAAATTTGTTCTTTCAGTCTACATTATTATGGCAATGTATCAAAAATAATGTTGAAATTAAAATTATAATTAATTCATTTGTAAACAAAGAAGATAAATTATGTATAATAAATTTAACAATAAACTTTCATGTTTACAAGTGTACATCTGTTTTTAATTTCATAACGAATTAACATAGAATCCCTACGTTTAATAGCATTAATCTTGTAAACTCGGATGATGGATGTCCAGCCTCCTTGAAACTGACTGAGAGCAGGTTAAAGAAATCCTTGCGTCACTATAAATCAGCAAGGACCCGTAATTTATCTTTTTCGCTGACTATAAAGAGGTTTTTCGGGCATTTACCGCTGTTGAATGATTTCGCTGTATATGAGTCGGTTCACATACGACCTCTTCATACGGACGCTAATGGTCTGTAGAAACTTAACAAGTCAAATTACAGATTCAGAATACTTTTAATATCTATATCTGTACATAAAAAAAATGCAAATCTAACGTGTCTGTACTTTTTATATTTTTATAAAAAATATTGTTGCAGCTGTATATATATAATATATTTCAATCACTTTTAGAAATGTCTGTCTGTTTGTTTGAACACGCATCACTGCCAAAGTACTGGGAAGAAAATCATAAAGCGTATTTTCGAGTAACATTTAGTCTTTGTTTTATCAAAATCGGTCCACTCTATCAAAAGTTATTGTAATTTTAATGAGGACGCAACTTAAGTACGAGAGAAAAGTACATAGTAATTAGATTTAATACATTCAGATTAAATAATTAGTAACTGTTTTGTACATCAGGTTTTACGCGGACAAAAAGGGTTTTGATCCCAAGAACCCTGGTTGATGTCAGGCAGGCGGCCGATCGTAAAAATTAAGCCAAATCATATACCACAACATGACGAACATGTTGTACCGACCCTACTTATGTGGGGTAAGGGTAAGAAGAAGAAGAAGATATAATCATGACAACGTTATATGTTTTATATTTAAATATATAAAAATTCACTGTCATGATGTTTGTCTACAATAAACTCCGAAACTATTCAACCGATCTTCATGAGAGTTGGCATTTATTTATAATTTGGTCCAACTTGAGAGATATTATAATTTATATTTCGATTAATGGCCTCAACATTCTGTTAATTACAAGTTAAACTATTTTCAATGTTGATTATTGCTATTAATTGTAAGTTTCAGCAGACTAGTCTGAAGTAAGTTTACAAATTACAAAGATTTCTGTTTTGATCAATATTAGTTTCATTTGCATTCAAATTAGACATCGTTGTGTTTTTTTAACTGTATATATACAAAGAGAGGGAGAGAGAGAGAAACGTCGAATCTATGGCATATTTTTTCCGTTGAATCGTCGAGATTATCGCACAATTTTACAAATGATTCCGTGTTCTGTATTATTAACATCGGTAATATATATTAAAATTTTAGAAAATAATGCTGAAAAGTAACGTTTACTATAGTGTATTCATCTTAAACTCTTAAATATTAATCAGAAGACGTAAGTTACACTCTACCGCTCATGTTTTCTTGCAATGTTTTCAATGTTTGTCTTTAACAATCGTCTATGGTTTGATAAAATATTATTGATCAACAGTTTGAACCATAGAGTTCTGCTTAAGACACAAAGAACCTTTTTTGTTGATTTCACGTTACCCCCGTTTCGTATTTTGTAAGTAATCTTTCCATTAAATGCTTTTATATATATGTATCGAAATCATTACTTATTTGGACTCAAATTCACATATCGAACTCGAATTACAATGGGAGTTCACGAAGATACTGGTAATTAGTTACAACTAACAGTTTTTGGTTTGAATAAACCTTTTCATGTAAAACTATAAAAAAAATTTAACCAAAAAATGAAAAATAAATAATAGTTTAAAAAAACACGCTTTCATAAAAAATCCAACTAAAAAACAGAAAATAAAATTTAATAAATTTGGATTAAGAATAGTGTAAATTAGAAATAAATGCATATTTTTGTAAAAAGTGACAAAAAAATTATAATCACCTCCAGATATTAATTTTTCTTTAAACTATTATTTATTTATCATTTTTTAGTTAAACTTTTTTAACCTTTTTTTCGGATTATTGCATTGTCATCCACCTTTGACAGGTGTGCAAAGTTTGAATTAAATCTGTTCGTTCAAAGTAGGACAAAATCGAGCTCAAAGGGGTCGGTTACAAACATACATACATACAGGTGAAGCTAATAAAAGCGTGATAAAAAAGACACTATGTTTTCTTATTTTATAATATTAATAGATACTAGTAATGCCCGCGACTTCGTTCGCGTTAAATTTCTTCTTCTTACCCTTATCCCACGTAAGTAAGGTCGGTACAACATGTTTATCATGTTGTGGTATATGATTTGACTTAATTTTTACGATCGGCCGCCTGCCTGACATCAAGGAGGGTTCTTGGGATCAAAACCCTTTTTGTCCGCGTAAAACCTGATGTACAAAACAGTTACTAATTATTTAATCTGAATGTATTAAATCTAATTACTATGTACTTTTCTCTCGTACTTAAGTTGCGTCCTCATTAAAATTACAATAACTTTTGATAGAGTGGACCGATTTTGATAAAACAAAGACTAAATGTTACTCGAAAATACGCTTTATGATTTTCTTCCCAGTACTTTGGCAGTGATGCGTGTTCAAACAAACAGACAGACATTTCTAAAAGTGATTGAAATATATTATATATATACAGCTGCAACAATATTTTTTATAAAAATATAAAAAGTACAGACACGTTAGATTTGCATTTTTTTTATGTACAGATATAGATATTAAAAGTATTCTGAATCTGTAATTTGACTTGTTAAGTTTCTACAGACCATTAGCGTCCGGAGGAAGAGGTCGTATGTGAACCGACTCAAATACAGCGAAATCATTCAACAGCGGTAAATGCCCCAAAAACCTCTTTATAGTCAGCGAAAAAGATAAATTACGGGTCCTTGCTGATTTATAGTGACGCAAGGATTTCTTTAACCTGCTCTCAGTCAGTTTCAAGGAGGCTGGACATCCATCATCCGAGTTTACAAGATTAATGCTATTAAACGTAGGGATTCTATGTTAATTCGTTATGAAATTAAAAACAGATGTACACTTGTAAACATGAAAGTTTATTGTTAAATTTATTATACATAATTTATCTTCTTTGTTTACAAATGAATTAATTATAATTTTAATTTCAACATTATTTTTGATACATTGCCATAATAATGTAGACTGAAAGAACAAATTTTCTTTGTTAATAAAGCAAAAGAAATATTAATTTACAATACATACAATATCTAATAATAAGAATATCTCGTATATAAATATTAGAGATGTCCAAAAAATATGATTTATTTTGTATCTTATTACAATAATATGTTAGTTTATTATGTTTTAAGAGGGAGTTCGAAAACGCATCTTAAAAAAAATTAAGAGGTCGCTCAAATTTTTTTCAAAATTCCCATAATCATCGAAAAAAAAAATCAATTACATTTCAATAGTGTGTCTTTAGCATTATTTATATTCTAAAACAAAAACAGGTAGTTAAAATTAATGTTTAAAAATCATACACACAGATTTAAGAGTTTAGATTTTCTAACTTCTCCTGATAACGAAAGGCTAATGTACGCTTGTAACGATAATAAGGCTGCGTAAGCATCTAAATAATTATCTCCCGAAAGCGGAAACGCCTTAAGAAGTTGAAATGGTTCACCAGAAAGAAGCGAGATTAAATGGAAAAACGCTCGATATTCGATCATTTCTTGTCATGGTGTACAGTTGTGCTATCATAAAACAAACTCCATGATATAATATCATTAAAAGTCAATAGATTCAAACGAGATAATTTCACAGATATATTATTTGTACATAATTAAAATTGTTGACCATCCTACTGGGGAGTTGACCTGAGTGTGGAGTGAATCGATTATTTAGAAATATTTACTATCGTGATCTTGTCGAATAGCGTCTTCCTTCTTCAACTCGGAAGTATCCAATATGTTTGAACAAATTTTTAAATGGTGTGCTTTAGAACTCGCATAATTACTTTCGAGACAGAAAAATTGGCAAAAAAGATTTATCACTTTGAGACTCTAAGGCTGATGATACACAGTCATTTATTCGTTTGATAGTGATGAAGCGCTTTAACTCTAAACCACGACGTGCGACAACCTTCGCCATTTTAAAACAGTCAATCAATGAATAGATATAAAAAAATTGAAGCAGTGATAGACACTACCGACATAAGTGAATACCCAATACAATAAAATTGTATTCTGTTTAGAAGTTTTATATTAATTACAGTGTGAATTATTTAAATTTCATAAATTATGAATTGAAATTATTAACATTTGTGCATGGTTTTCACGTCCGCTTGCGCTCCGAACAATAATTATATACAGTGTATCAATGAATGAAATATATGACAGGGTACACAATCTCAATACAAACTATCATAGATGTACACAGGCCTTTATACGCGTCGCTAGTCTAACGCAAGCTGCGCAAACGCAATACGATCGGTCACGGTTACAAGCATGTCATGAAAAGTTTTCACTTCAAAAAATTACAACGACTAAATGTAATGGACTGTAATTTAAAGCGATTCAAGCAATAAGTATAACACCTGAATTATTAACTTGAACTAGCTATGCGATAAATAAACGAAAAATAATTGTTATAATAATGATTTGAATTTGAATGCATATACTAGTACAGAAATGGCGTTATGATATCTGAAGGAAGTAATAAAGGAACAAAACTAATAATTTGTCAGTTGCAATTTTCTATTGTTCGGGGATTAAGATAAGAAAGGTTTCGACGATAACGAAGAACGAATAATTAAATAAAGTGTTGAGCGCCTGCGCAGGTAGCGGACTTTGTACCCGCAATAATCCGATAAAATATGGGTTACCTTAAGCTATTATATTTGTAATGCGATATATGTATGTAATGCTCAATATTAAATAATAAATACAAAACATTAATCCAAAAACTACCAACGACGAGTAATTTAGTATTATGAATTGCGAAATTTATCATTTAATTCCCGAAGATTACGAATGTATTGAGGAATCGATTTATTGGTAACGTATGTAAGATAGTGACCAAAATGGATAATATCGGGTAGTTATGTCACTTCTGATGGTGAGTCAAGCTAAGTGTTCCCAACATAAGAAGGATCCGGCTCGATTGGACCAAAAAGTGGTTGTTCCCACGTGTTTGGAAACAACCTATGCTACGAATTCAAACCCAACGAGAGCTAGAAACCAAATGTTATAATCACTCACCGGTACTGTGCTCTGTACGATGCCGACGAGTTGAGATGATGGTATGATGGTCGATGGTAATAACAATTATGTCAATATGATGCGATGAGCAATACGATCTATTGTTGTGAACCCCAATAAAGTCAGCGTGACACGAGGAACCGATAATTATGTCAAAGGACACGCACTTCGTATATATGACAGGGAATGAACTGAGCCGACGACGTGAGCGCCGAAACCGATCAGAAAAAACAAAAGTGCCTCTTACCCTCGCTGATACTATGTTGGATACAAAGTAATTTAACGCTGCCGCCACATATAATTTTTATTATGCTTTATTATGCAATTATGCTCAATCCTTTCTGGATTTTATTTTTATAGTTTATAAGTTCGTGTTTAACCACAATTCTTCTAATATGATACTGATTTTATATAGTAAAAACGCCAAATATAGAGAGGGACAGATTTTCAATTTGAACGTAGTAACAATCCAGACAAACTTGAAAAAAGCCCTACCATCATGCGATAAGGATAGTATCTTAGCTCTTTGACACGTCTTCATTTTTTTTTTGAACTGTCTACGCTATTGACCATGCAAGGTCTTAGCAGCTTCACCGAACTACTAAGACGAGCGTTTAAGGCACTCAGCCGATTTTAGTTTTGACAACTAGCTCAAAGGTGCACGGGACACCTCGGCTTTGGCTGTTGTCTGATACATGCAATTCGCGGTCTATCTGAGCTATAACCTAAGCTAAGCTAACTATTCATACATATATGAGTTGTTGAAACATATATGTGTACCAAGCATACATTTTTTTTTTTTTAAGTGGGGAAAATCCTGCATAGGATACACCTCCAGCCATCGTTAGGGACAGGGCAACAGCTGGAGGGTAACCTGCAACTTATGAAAATTATCTTTCGACATATGCGCAAAAACGGGACTGCTATATGTCATCACGGGACGGATACACATCTTATACAAAGTGATGTTTCTAATAAGGAGTATTGTATTTAATCTATAATTAAGTTATAACTTATTACAGTTTTTTAAGTACCGTAAACTATATATACAGACGAAAATAAAACAGTTCGGTACCTTTTTCTCGTATGGTTGTTAATAAATTTTGTATTTTTTTTAAAATAGATATTTGAGATTTATAATATTATCAATACCAAAAATTTGGCAATAGTTACTTTTTGTATACCAGTGATGATTGAAGTGTTAATCTATAAGCCTCTGTTCGTCATACTTCATGCTTCGTACGTGTATAATCCACACTATTCAAAAGTTTTTACTAAAAAATAATAATATAGAATTGCAGATTATATAATAAATAATAATACAATATTCATTTATTATTAAATGCTACTAATAATTGTAGCGTATGTCGCAATCATTTTAATAAAATGTTCAATATACGTCTAATGTAAAATACAAAATATTAGAGATTGACATAAAAACTCATCGACTGTAAAATTCAATGTACTTCATTAAAAAATTAATTATTGACCAAGATGAAAACTATTTTAGAACCATATGTATCTTATTTAAAAAAAATGCATATTATAGTGGATGTAACTTAAAGTTAAACAGATAATAATGTATATTTTAAAAAATGATTTAGAAAATTAAGCAATATTTAAACTTATATTTCTTTAACACTAGCATTTCGCACCTGTCATAATTACCTGACATCTGACTGACCTGATGATCGAACCATAAATTATTAATTTGTATCAAGTATGCTTCAATCTCAACGACTATTTCCAAATAACAATAAATAATATTATTTGTGAATTTGTCGAAAATGATTGCGTCATCAATATTCGTTGTCAAATGCGCTAAAGTTCTTGCTTATCCTCTGTCTGTTATCTTTAATCAATCGCTGAGCAACGGGTTGTTTCCTTCGTGTTGGAAGACATCACTAGTCATTCCTTTACATAAAAATGGCCATAAGCATTTGATCAATAATTATAGACCAATCTCAATTATACCTATATTTGCTAAGGTGTTTGAATTACTACTATGTCCATTATTTTCTTGGCACTTTAAGCAAGTGGTTTCTCCAGAACAACATGGTTTTGTGAAGGCTAGGTCAACTTCTACAAACCTTACAAGTTTCATTAATCAATTATCTACCCTCCTCGACCAAAAAACCTGTGTCGACGTGATCTACACCGATTTCAGTAAAGCTTTCGATAAAGTCAATCATAGCATTTTAATTAAAAAATTAGCTTCCATTGGCATTGCAGGTAACCTATTAAAGTGGTGTAAATCTTATCTTTCTAATCGCACGTCTCAGGTTGTTGTTGAAGGATATACTTCACAACCATTCGAAACGCTATCAGGAGTGCCACAGGGCTCCAATTTGGGGCCTATACTATTCAATATATTCATCAACGACATCTGTTTACAACTTCATAATACGAAGTGTTACCTCTTTGCCGATGACTTAAAATTGCTTCGCCAGATTAAGTGTCCTAATGACGTATTGTTACTGCAAAGTGACTTAAATACTTTGCTTGAATGGTGTGACACAAACGGAATGGTGTTGAATGCCAATAAATGTTATGTAGTTAACTTCTCCCGCAATAAAAAAACTTTTAGTCGTCAATACTTTATAAAATCTAACATTTTGACAACACTGAACAATATTCGTGATCTTGGCATTTTAATAGATTCTAAGTTACGCTTCAATATACATATTGATAGTATTGTTAATAGGGGGTTTAAAACTTTAGGATTTGTATTACGTAACACTAAGGATTTCAAGATGGCACATACAAAGATTGCGCTGTTTAACTCACTCGTTCGTAGCGGCTTGGAATATTGCAGTGTGGTATGGAATCCTCATTACGAAATTTATGTAAATAAAATAAAAGGGTGCAAAAACGATTTTTGTGGCATTTGACATACAACTTTCACTTAGGGAAAAAACTTCTCACATACCAAGACAGACTTCAATATTTTAATATAGACACTTTAAAAGATCGCAGAGGATTACTTGATCTCACTTTTCTGTACAAACTAATGAATGGAATCTTGGACGCACCTGAACTACTAAGCAGAGTTGATATAACGGTTCCTGCGAAGCTGCCTAGAGCCTCACGTTTTAATATATTCGCTACGAAGTATTTTCGAACAAATTTAGGCCTTTACTCTCCACTAAATAGAATGATATCACTTTATAATTCTAAATCTAAAAGCTCTAATCTAGATATATTCACAAATAGTCTCAGCCAGTATAAACAAATTTATTTAAGTAACTTAAAATAAAAAGAAAATTGGAATGTATGGTTAGTGTTTTTACTTTTTCTTTTTTTATTGTTTTTGTTTTAGCTTTCTCATTTACTTAAGTTATTTGCTGTAGAATATAATAAATACGTCGTAAACACCTATAATTAAGATTGCACTTATATAGAGTCATTAAAAATGCATGTTATGTACTATTCTAGTGTAAATCTTGTTGGTGTTTCTAAATAAATAAATAAATAAATGTAAAATACAAAATATTAGAGATTGACATAAAAACTCATAGACTGTAAAATTCAATGTACTTCATTAAACAATTAATTATTGACCAAGATGAAAACTATTTTAGAACCATATGTATCTTATTTTAAAAAAATGCATATTATAGTGGATGTAGCTTAAAGTTAAACAGATAATAATGTATATTTTAAAAAATGATTTAGAAAATTAAGCAATATTTAAACTTATATTTCTTTAACACTAGCATTTCGCACCTGTCATAATTACCTGACATCTGACTGACCTGATGATCGAACCATAAATTATGAATTTGTATCAAGTATGCTTCAATCTCAACGACTATTTCCAAATAACAATAAATAATATTATTTGTGAATTTGTCGAAAATGATTGCGTTATTTGAAATGTAATTAAACCTTCATTCGTTAATCAATATATGTGTACTAACTCTGGCTGGCTGAAAATTTTAAAAAAAGTTCTTCGTATTTTGTTTTTGTCAATGTTTTGCCGCCAATGGGATTCGAAATAGTGACGCTTTATTGAAGAAAGTGTTTGTTTTTTGTGTTTAAAATGATGGGATTATATTCCAGCGGGGCACTGGGTGGTGTGGAGGTGTTGGATGGGACGCTTGTCGGTGGAGAGTTGACGGCACATGTGTTGAGCGCGCAGGCGGCCGCTCATGCCGCTGCCACGGCTGCGGCCCACCAGCAACACCAACAGCAGCAGATCGCTGTTCAGCAAATCAGTAAGTAATTGTATATACTCTAGTTTCAACTGTAGCCTCTGTAACGTATTTGAAAGCGGCGTTATTAGGCACCCTAAAAGGCAAGCTCACGATTGAAAAGATGCATTGTTGATTTGCTGAAAGAATTGTGCAAATAATGTGCAAATGATGTAACATTGTTGGTAAGAGTCTGTCAACATGAATTGAATAATAAATAGTTGTTAATGTTTTAGCAATTTATATTAATATATTTGCTAGGAACAACTCTGAGTGATCTGGAATATTCCAAAGTTATTTGCAACTTGAAATCTATACAGATTTATGGATAATTATTATAACTCTAAATTGATTCACCTTTTCTAATTATACATTTCAAAGTTTTCAAATTTGCAATAATTTTAATGTAAGAACAATATGACTGTGTACTTAGTTATTACAATATAAAAATAATGGATTAATATTTAAGCAAAATAAAATCAACAACAAAACCAGTGAAAATACTTTATTTATGTTAATAAACCAGTTTCTGACTGGAGTATTCTCAAGTAAAGAACTTCCTTCTTTGTTGTTTTAATGTGCAGATGTGAAATTAATCTTTAATACACTATATTTTAAAATCCATCAAACTGTTTAGGCTATAGTTGATGTAGATAATGTAATATGTATCTGGATAGTTATATAATCAATACTATTTATTTATTTAGAAACACCAACAAGATTTACACTAGAATAGTACATAACATGCATTTTTAATGACTCTATATAAATGCAATCTTAATTATAGGTGTTTACGACGTATTTATTATATTCTACAGCAAATAACTTAAGTAAATGAGAAAGCTAAAACAAAAACAATAAAAAAAGAAAAAGTAAAAACACTAACCATACATTCCAATTTTCTTTTTATTTTAAGTTACTTAAATAAATTTGTTTATACTGGCTGAGACTATTTGTGAATATATCTAGATTAGAGAGATTGACATAAAAACTCATAGACTGTAAAATTCAATGTACTTCATTAAACAATTAATTATTGACCAAGATGAAAACTATTTTAGAACCATATGTATCTTATTTTAAAAAAATGCATATTATAGTGGATGTAGCTTAAAGTTAAACAGATAATAATGTATATTTAAAAAAATGATTTAGAAAATTAAGCAATATAAACTTATATTTCTTTAACACTAGCATTTCGCACCTGTCATAATTACCTGACATCGGACTGACCTGATGATCGAACCATAAATTATGAATTTTTTTATCAAGTATGCTTCAATCTCAACGACTATTTCCAAATAACAATAAATAATATTATTTGTGAATTTGTCGAAAATGATTGCGTTATTTGAAATGTAATTAAACCTTCATTCGTTAATCAATATATGTGTACTAACTCTGGCTGGCTGAAAATTTTAAAAAAAGTTCTTCGTATTTTGTTTTTGTCAATGTTTTGCCGCCAATGGGATTCGAAATAGTGACGCTTTATTGAAGAAAGTGTTTGTTTTTTGTGTTTAAAATGATGGGATTATATTCCAGCGGGGCACTGGGTGGTGTGGAGGTGTTGGATGGGACGCTTGTCGGTGGAGAGTTGACGGCACATGTGTTGAGCGCGCAGGCGGCCGCTCATGCCGCTGCCACGGCTGCGGCCCACCAGCAACACCAACAGCAGCAGATCGCTGTTCAGCAAATCAGTAAGTAATTGTATATACTCTAGTTTCAACTGTAGCCTCTGTAACGTATTTGAAAGCGGCGTTATTAGGCACCCTAAAAGGCAAGCTCACGATTGAAAAGATGCATTGTTGATTTGCTGAAAGAATTGTGCAAATAATGTGCAAATGATGTAACATTGTTGGTAAGAGTCTGTCAACATGAATTGAAACATAATAAATAGTTGTTAATGTTTTAGCAATTTATATTAATATATTTGCTAGGAACAACTCTGAGTGATCTGGAATATTCCAAAGTTATTTGCAACTTGAAATCTATACAGATTTATGGATAATTATTATAACTCTAAATTGATTCACCTTTTCTAATTATACATTTCAAAGTTTTCAAATTTGCAATAACTTTAATGTAAGAACAATATGACTGTGTACTTAGTAATTACAATATAAAAATAATGGATTAATATTTAAGCTAAATAAAAAACAACACCAAAAGCAGTGAAAATACTTTATTTATGTTAATAAACCAGTTTCTGACTGGAGTATTCTCAAGAAAAAAGCTTCCTTCTCTGTTGTTTTGATGTGCAGATGTTAAATGAGTCTTTGAAACTCCATATTTTAAAATTCATCAAACTGTTTAGGCTATAGTTGATGTAGATAATGTAATATGTATCTGGATATTTATATAATCAATACTATAATACAACATCATAACATATTATAAAACAAAGTGCTCTTGTCTGTCTGTTTATGATAAACATAAATTACTCAACAGATTTTCATGCAGTTTTTACCAGTAGATACAGTATTCATGAGCAAGGTTAAGTATATAATTTGTCATGGTTTTTTTTATTATCAGGGTGGGACATCTACCGAGCCTGCTAATATACAATAATTTATTTTTAATTTCACAGACTTTCATTGATTTGGAAATATCAGTGCTAAATTCATTATTGTTATTATAACTTTGTTTTATTTATTTTTAACTGACTTTAAAAAAAAGAGGTTCTCAATTCGACTGTTTTTTTTTTTTATATTTACATGATCTGTGGCACCTGTAGTTGGTTAGTTGAAAGTAAATCCCTTGTGTCATTAAACTCACAGCACATAAACTAAAAAGTGTAATACAGTGTATATTCATACAATATTAAAATAGCCAGGATATTAATTACTTTAATTTATGTTTGGTTTCTTGATCTTTGAAATTGTTTGTTACTGTTATATAAAGTAAACAAATTCACCTAGATGTATGAATATTTGTCCAATTACTCTGGAATGTTCTGTAGTTTATCTTACAGTAGCATAAAAATGTGTAAACATTACAATTGTTTAAGAATTCCAGACATAACATGTTAAGTCAATTAAAGCATAATAATTGTAGACAGCCTCAGTCATATAAGATCATTTGATTATAAATGAAGCACACATTTTATTATTTTAAAATTTATAAATAAACTAATTGTGCTTAGGTTTTCTTATGCTTGAAATTAATTTTTTACTTATAAAACTTGTGTACAAAGTTTGAAGTAGCTTAGCTACTTGAAATTACATGAACAAGGCTCTGATTTTCTTCATTAAAACTGGTCATGCAATAATAAATTAGCATTAAGTTAGAAGCCTGTGACATGCATCTAAAATTCAGCAAAGTTATTTCATTGTAAACTACTAAACTAAGCAGACCCCTAAAACTTTTTAAGCTATCTTTAGTTTCATCAAAATTAACAATTAATAAAATAAGATCTATTTATTATCAGAAGCTATGTTCAAGTACCTGTGATAACTAAAGATTAAGGTGTCTGAGCAGACCATTTACGTTTTAATAAATGTAGTTATTGTATTCTGTTACACCCCTTATAACACCTACCTGTGTCACATTAAATTCGACACACAATTCACATATTCAATGTGTAAAATTACAATATTGTTTTATATTCAACCTGCTACCCCAATCTAATAGCATAACTCGCTGTCACTGTACCCCTATTATATTTGGTAGGTGGTAGAGCCACGCTGAAGCTATTACTGGTTTCAGCATGAATGGGTCGGCTCGTAAGTACCACCCTCTCACAGAAATTTGATGTGAAGTAACAGTGCTTGCATTGTTGCGTTTCGTTCGGTCAGTGAGAATGCCAGAGACTCATCTCCCTCCCCTTCCACTTTCCTCTTCCCTTCCTCTCTCTCCCTCCCAAAACAGGCTGGCAACGCACTTGCCACTCTCCTGGTATTGCAAGTGTATATGGACGGTGGTGATCACTTAACATCAGGTGACCCACCTGTTCATTTGCCTCCTATGATATAAAAAAAAAGATATTTAGTTTGGACACTATTCTTTGGAACTACCATTCAGATTTCAGTAATACTTCAATTCATTGAGGACAGTTTATATCAAACATATGCTGCAACTCTTAGAAGTAGAGTTTAGAAGGAGTGTAGCTCAGAAAGTATGCTAATAAAAGTAATCATGGGTGGGACGAAGTGACAGATACGGAACATTTTAAACCGGTGGTCAAGAAACATTACATTTTGCACATGCATAATATAGGTAGAACTCGAAGAGGCTTGATGAATTGATTATCAACCTATAAGAGACCCACTGCAGGGCCATAGGCCTATTCCCGAAGGAAGGTATGGGCATAATCACCGCCCCAGCCTAGACTTTTGGTTGGATTTGGTTTGATTGGAGATGTCAAACTCTGAGAAATCCACAGTCGTATGTTTTCTCACATACAGTAGTACTACAAGAATATTTCTCAGGTTCAGGTTTCCTCACGATGGTTTTCCTTATCATCTGCTGAGAGTCTTATCAATTTATAATTAGTACATACACAAATTCTGAAAATGTTGTTAGTACATGCTAGGATTCAAACCTGCGGAAATCAAAATAATACTCCACCAGTCAAACCACTACACCACCATGACTTTTATAATGAGTTTTTTAATGACAATTTTTTTTAAATATTTTTAATGTACTGCTTGTTCAATAGTGCTTATATATAGTGCTTCTATGCTATCCCTGTTACTCTTAATTTGTTACTTTGTGACCCTATAAGATCTTCTTTGTTTAACTTATAATGTAGTATCTTATTTTAGTATTGAATCTTATTAATAATAAATAGGTCTTTACCTATGAAATTGCCGTTCTGCAGTACTGGCCATTTCAAATCAAAAGAATTTTTGTTTGGCTAAGAATTCTAATTTCAAATTTAATTTTATTTTAAAAACATGGAATTCTTTTTCCAAAAGTAGTCATTTGTTTATTGATTAGTGTTACATTTTCATCGCATTTCAATCTTTTTTGTCATCATGGATACGTTAAAAATTCGAGTAATTATGGAATATGAGTACCGTCGTGGCAGCAACGCGGCACAAGCGGCACGCAACATCAACGACGTTTACGGAGCTAACACTACAAACCAACGCACCACCTGTTATTGGTTTGCTCGCTTCCGTTCTGGGAATTTCGACCTGAAAAATGAACCTCGCGGTCGTCCGAAGACTTTGGTCGACAATGACGAATTAAAGGCGATTGTGGAAGCTGATGATACACAATCTACGGCTGAATTAGCAGCAGCTTTCGACGTTAGCGTCAAAACAATATTGGTCCATTTGCGTCAAATTGGCAAGGTAAAAAAGCTTGACAAATGGGTGCCCCACGAACTCAATGATCGCCAGCGCGAAGTACGCGTCGAGACGTGCCTTGCACTGCTCAACAGACACACAAATGAAGGAATTTTGAACCGCATTGTTACCTGCGATGAAAAATGGATTCTGTTTGATAACCGCAAGCGCTCAGCAAGTTGGTTGGATCCTGGTTCAGCACCTAAACAATGCCCTAAACGAAAACTTACCCCTAGAAAAGTGATGGTCACTGTTTGGTGGTCTAGCGCCGGTGTGATTCATCACAGCTTCTTACCAAACGGGGTGAGCATTACTGCAGATGTGTACTGTGAAGAACTGAACACAATGATGGAGAAGCTGGCACATCTCCAACCAGCATTGGTCAATCGCTCGTCTCCGCTGCTCCTGCACGACAACGCGCGACCTCATTCTGCACAGCAGACAGTCTCCAAGTTGCAAGAACTGGGGTTGGAAGTTCTCCGTCATCCGTCCTACTCACCAGACCTTGCGCCTACTACTTTTTCCAAAATTTGGATAACTCCTTGGCGGGAATAACATTCAATACCCGAGAGGCAGTACAAAATGCCTTTGAAGAATTTGTTGCCTCCCGTCCAGCTGATTTATTTAAGAAGGGCATCAATAAACTGCCACTGCGTTGGCAAAGATGCATTGACAGCATGGGTGATTACTTCGATTAATACAAATATACAATACAAATGCATGAAAAAAAATCGTTGAATTTTTTTCATACAAAACGGCTATTTCATAGGTAAAGACCTGATATCTCCATATTTTTCATAAAAACTTCTTTATTTTCTTTATCAATAGAAACTTCACCATCGTCTGGACGATCAACGCCAGTCACAGCCACCAACGGCATCCCACCGGCCACCGGCACCACGTCACCGTCACCCAGCAAGCTGTTCGTCGGCGGTCTCAGCTGGCAAACAAGCTCAGAGAAGCTACGAGAGTATTTTGCTATGTTCGGTCCTGTTTCCGACGTGCTAATCATGAAGGATCCGGTGACACAGGTGAGATTGTCAGCAAGTTTTGTAGTGAGGGAGATGGCCCCTTTTTAATGCAATTTGTTGTTGAAATGTTTAGAAGTTAGGGTTCATTGAAATTAACTTCATGTTTTTAATATATGGCGGAGAAGTCATAAAAACTCAAGTTCATTATCAATTATGGCGTCATCAAATTTGAAATTGTGGATTTATTGTAGTTTGGGGTCGCTCGCATTCAATGTCAATTATATTTATATGAATTTCACGGATAGTAGTCAGGTGATGTCATAAAAAAATGTTTTGACTGCAATAAAGACATTTGCGGGTAGTTGGATTATTTTGAGATGGCAGATAAACATTTCTTTTGAAATGGACATCAACGGTGTTATTACAAAAAAGTTAAATACGTATTGAATCCTTGCTTTAAAAAGGTTTCGTATTAAATGCACCGCGCTCGGTCGAGGCAAGGTCGCGTTATCCTTTTTCGCAAGTCTAACCTAATGTAACCAAAGCGAGATAAAAGAGCAAGATGGCGAACATTCAGTAATTGCGGTGCATTTAATACGAAACCTTATAAAAACATTTATTCAATACGTAATTAACTTTTGTAGTATATAACTGTAATAACACCGCAAATGTATATCTATAAATATTTTTTAATTGAACTTAAGAGTCTTTCATGATTATCGTGTAGTTATACATTATATATTTAAAAAGAATGTATATTAAGGCAAATAAATGTATATGCATTTTATTTGCAGTCTGTGGATATAGATACAATTTTTTGTATCAGAGATGTGCCTGGACTTGTTGATATATTTAAAAACATACAATATAAAAGTGATGGTTCATTTGTAATTTCATTCCATTTCCATTTTTAACAAGCACCGGCACATTATTGGTTCATTTATCTTCTATTATACTGAATAAATATGTCATTAACATAAGTTTGTTTCCGAGACAGCGAATAGGCGTTTATCGAAGACGGATGTCATGATGGTCAGTTATTGTAATGTCTCTAATGTGTAAAATGATTTGATGGTTATTTTATATAGGTTTTTTGTATTTATTAATTATCTGTAGTATATATACATGGGTGTGTACAGACAGGCAGTTTATATTTGAAAGAGTTATTTTTTTGTCACACCTTTCAGTTAAAAATGCAAATATTGATGATACTCATGCTCTAATGAAAAAAATATCTTAAAGAACCCAAGTATACATTTTTGATTGCTGTTATCGTGCAGCTTCTTTTTTTATTTAAAAACTAATGATTTATAATTTAGATTCTAGTAAATTTCTCAAATATGTTCTAAATTGACATCTTAAATAAGAGTTCCAATATTTTTTTAAAATTAATGTTTTCCTCTATTTTGGTATCTTACCCATCGAAATAGCTTTCTGTTGTCTTATATTTATTTCTAGCCTCAATTCGTGCGAAAGTGTTATTAAAATCATGAACAGAAATCAGTTGTGTCAATATATAATATTCCTATGTTGAAAGACCTTCCAACGAAATCTAGAACTATGATTTTATGTCTCGAGACAAAGCCCTTAAAGTTTGTAATTGATGTAGTACACTGTCTGTACACAAATAGTTGGGCTATGGTTGAAAAGTAATTACGTAGGTACTTACACCAATATTACCGTTGATGACTTACCATAGACAAGGCATGCTAGAATCACTAACATTCTAGAATTTTGTTAGGTCATAGACACGATTACTTGGCGACTTGCTCCTCCTATTCGATACTTCTAATCTGTGGTAGTTTTACTCCCCTCTTTGGTGTTGCCATAAGTAAATATGATGTCACAGGACTTTTCCTTTTTATATGTAGCTTATTAAACTGTAGCAATTTTAGCTAGATTTACTTGAACCATTGTAAGTTATAATTTATATGAAGATATTGGAGGATAGACATAATAATCTACTAAAACGTAAAATAGTTTATATTCCTACTACTAAAATATATGAATATAGAAATAAATATGATAATTTTAGCAAAGTATGTATTTTAGAATATTTTTAAGGTGGTGGTGTTTTAGGCAGATTTTGGTAGAATTTCGGATTACAAAGTGAAATTGCTCATATAGAAGAGGTGCTAAATTAATATATAATTAATTAGTGTTTTAGTGTATAACTGACAATTTTATTATTTTGTTTTCAGTTAATAGTTTATTTTCCATATATATCTATTTTACTTATTCATAAGATGGTTAATCAGCCTCTCTATCAATGAAACTTATTGATAATCAATGTGAATTCATCTTAAACATTGCAGAATTGTATACCATAAAAAAAGTATGATATCTTTGTTCAGTGTAGAACTTGTTTATCATAATCCCGCCTGTGATACGTCTGTGAGGCGAAAACGCTATATCAACATAGAGTCTATATACCTAGTGTTGCCATAAATACTGAAACAAAGAAAAAATAGATCTTCTATTGAAAATAACATTTATTACTTTTACAGTGTGTTTAGTTTAATACATAAATATAAAACAATTAAAAATATAAAAAGCTTATTTGGAGAGGTCTTCATTGGTTGCAATACAGTCCTTTAAACCTTGAGGTCAGTTATCAATAGAAGCACGCACTCTTTCAATGGGAAAATTCTTCACTGCCAGTCGTACGGATTGTTTTAGGGACTCCAAATTATCATGGCGTTTAGAGCAAGCCGTACTCTCTAAAACTGACCATAAATCATAATCCAGCGGATTAAGATCGGGACTAGACTATGGTCAGTCTTCAGCTTTGATGAAGTCCGAAACTTTCATTTCCAAACAAGACTGCGTATACCGAGCTTTATGACCCGGCGCCGAGTCTTGCTTTAAGGACCATTCTTGGTTATTGAATATGGTGTTATTAAGAGGCTTCACTGCCTTGTCAAGAATGGTATCTTGATACACTTGTGCCGATGTTTTGATACTTTTCTCACAAAAGTATGGCTCAGTCCATCAAACCATCCATCCAACCAAACCATCACTGAAGTCGGATACTGACCACGTTGCACTCTGTCGACTAATTGGGAAGCTTCCTTAGAGCGTTGAGCATAAATACGGTCATTTTGTTTGTTAAAATATTACTCAATTGTAAAAAAAAATCATCTTCATTTCCCGAGATAAAATCTTTTGCTTTCGGACAGGATTTTTTCGGATTGTTTCTCTTACTGCTTTGACCACCTTTTTTTATACGAACACTACGTGGACGGCCAGATCTTTTTCTGTTACAAACAGAGGTCTCATTGTACCTATAGCCTGGTACACAAACATTTTACTAATACCAAGCGTATGGAGAGTTTTAATATTGCATTTGGCTCCATACCTACTTTGTGTAATGCAATCACAGCGATTCGGTTCTCTTTATCACCCCACTCCATTTAATATCGCAAAATATTGTACAATGTATTGGCGCCAAAATGAGAAAACTCAATGAATAATCATATAAAAATGACAGATTCCAAATTCAAATGTAATATTTTGTTTATTTTTAATTTTAACAGTATTTATGGTCAGACTAAGTATATATAAAGCTCATAATCGTTGCAGTATTTAAACCAATGTTTACAGGTTAGAGTTAGCCATGGTAAATATATCATATATAAATTATCATTAGATAGTATAAAACAAAGTCCTTTGCCGCGTCTGTTCCTGATAAACTCAAAAACTGCTGAACGGATTTTCACCAATATAATGATTCACAATGGAGGTTTAGGTATATAATTTGTCTATATTTTTTTTTAGTTATCCAGGCAAGGCAACGTGTTCTAGGCTCATATCATGTGATAAATAGCAGTGATTATCATGTGACAAATTCTCTCAATACTATTTGATGTCGTCTCATTCTGTTGGCACTGTAAATGTAGGTCAGACCATGCAAATAAATTTTCATTGGTGAATGTGTCCTTAAAGTTATACTTCTTTTGGCGCGTTTTGGGAACGGATCACCTAAACTTGTTAATATGAAGTTGTTTGGTAATTGTCTGTCAAGTTTTCGTGTGAACTATTAATAAATATATTCAAGGTAGTTATTCTTACTTATGTTAGTTTAGATATCTTAAATATAAAAAATCAGTGTCACGTTTGTCCACAATGAACTCCGAAACAACCAATCTTCGTGAGAGCTGGCATTTATGCATAATTTAGTCCAACTTGAGAGATAGGATAATTTATATTTAGATTAATGGCCTCATTATTTTTCAATTACAAACTAAATGATTGTCAATGTTGATTATTGTTATTCATTGTAAGTTTTATCAGTCTCGAACAGATGGCGCTTTAATTTGTTGACAGAAAACTGTAAGGCCGACTATTATCTCATAGATGGCACCACATTTTAATTCAATACAACATGTAATAACTGAGTCACAGCAACGGGTCAGCTAGTATTTCATATAAACTGTTGCTGTCTAATATTATAATTCTGCATTTGGGATGAATTCACATGAAAACGTCGAACATATAGTATATATTCTAACAGAAAGAAGCATGAAACATATATAATTGAGAGTAAATTGCGTATGTAACCCTTTAACCAGCCAAGTACGAGGATGCTATTAGACCTACTCCCTGATTTACTTACAGCTATAGTGTAATTCGTTTCATAAGTAACATTATCGAGACAGTCGAATAGTCTAGCAGTTTCACTTCAATTAATATACAGCATCTTGTTTAAATCATACAGCGATTGTATGAAATAGTTTTTGAATTAAAAAAGTCGTTATTGAAGTCAGTAGTGATTCGAACTTGATTACAATCAGTTGCTACTTTTGAATGTTTTTTATTGTGTTAATAAGGTGTAATTGAGTACTGAAAATCATTACAAATTTCTAGTATACTCTATAGTGAATGTAATGTTGATTCCTGTATTTTTTATTTGGAATAATTGTAGCCTATTTTTTGTTATTTTTTTAATTATACCTTTACAGTTTGACTTCTATGACTCTTTTATTGATTAAAGTGGCTGTTACTTTTATTATTAATGTTTATTTTATATGGGAAGCGTAATGATAATACATAAACTCTTTGTCAGCTAGTATCAGTAGTCTAAATTGGTTTAACCATTTCGGTGCTACACCTGGACGAATAATAGGCAATTCAGTTTTCTTTATACCTATAGATAATATATGTAATTTTAACAAGCATTTGCTTTTATTTTCGCTATTACATAGTTTCGAGATTCTGTAAATTAATTGAAACTCAGCTGCTGACCTAGTTTAGAACTAACAATACTTTTTTTTTAAGTAAAGAGGTCTTCTAGATTTTATGCATTTGAAATTATGTTATATATAATTCAGCTTTATCAAGAAGACATCTTGACTGTTACCTGCAATACTGTTGCGTACTTGTGTGTTTGGTGAATAATGGGGCATGCCTTTTTGTATTGTACCTTATTGTTTACTGTATTATTTATACAGGGTAAAATGTACAATGCAGGTTCATAGAACATTTAACAATATCATAGTCACTTTGATTGTGTCAAGATTATATTAGTGATATTGTAGAAATGGGAAATATATGGAGGTGAATAAGTTTTCCAGTTGCTCATTATTTAGTAGCATAGTTACAAATTGATATAGTTTTTCGTTTGGGTATTAGTTTTTATTTAGAGTAAAGAGTGGGATACGAGTGGCATGCACCAGGTTTCCCATGCAAGTACACGTAGTGTGGCGAGGTGTGAGGAGGTGAGTGACGTGGGGCCGCGCGCAGAGGTCGCGCGGCTTCGGCTTCATAACGTTCCAGGAGGCGGGCTCCGTGGACAAGGTGCTCGCGGTGCCCGTACACACGCTCGACGGGAAGCGCATCGACCCGAAGCACGCGACCCCCAAGTCCGCGCCGCGCCCCGCCAAGACCAAGAAGATATTCGTCGGCGGCGTCGGGCAGGACACCTCCGCCGACGAGGTCAGAGCCTACTTCTCACAGTTCGGCGTCGTCGAGGACGCCGTCATGCTCATGGACCAGCAGACGAAGCGCCACCGCGGCTTCGGCTTCGTCACCTTCCACTCGGAGGAGGCGGTCGAGCGCGTCTGCGACATACACTTCCACACGATCAAGAACAAGAAAGTGGAGTGTAAGCGCGCCCAGCCCAAGGAGGCGGTCGCCGCGGCGCCGCTCGCGCTGGGCAAGCGGCTCGTGCTGCGGCCGGGGCGGGG
>MU159865.1:18561-80649 GCA_015888305.1 Antheraea pernyi | reverse complement strand
CCGCGCTGGTGGCGACGCCGCCCGCCCCCGCGCCCGCGCCCGCCCTCCCGCAGTTCGGCGCCGCGTACTCGCTGGCCGGCGTGGACATGTCCTCGTTCCAGGGAGTGGACTGGAGCGCGATGTACGGCCTGCCGATGTACATCTAAGCCCGCGTACTATACTATACTCGATATGTATATTTATTTTCTTATAATAGTTCCTACGCAGTTTGTGTTTCCGTTCGCGTAGTGACGCGCGCGAGCCGAGCACGCGTGAGCAGAGCGCGCGTGAGCGGAGCGCGCGTCGCTAACGGTGTATTGATGATCAGTATTCGTATGTTGTTAGGATGTATCGGCTCACTAGTTAGCGTGTAAGGTTCTCGTGAAAAGCAATAAATAGTTTGGTTCGCGATCGGTCCCCGCTCCCGGAGCTCGGAGCCCGTCAAAGATTAGCATTTTGATTTCTCTTTTAAAATAAACTCTAGTGGTAAGCGATTCCCGTTGGGTACGAAGCGACAGGGTTCGCGATGGTCAAGTCGTTTTTTTTTTTATTTTCCCAGTTTTTCGCATACATGTTGATATGCTGTTTTGTTCCCAGTGGAATATAAAGTATTTCCACCACACGTGAGTGCTTTAAAGTGTGGCTTATTTTATATCAAGTATATTATTATTTAAGTTTATCTCCAGTAACCGATGGGAATCATTAACAACGTTAAACGAAGATCTCAAATAATTTAGTTGCAAAATGAAAAGATACTAATATTTTTTTTAATTTCATATATTTTTGTCTTGGATTTCTGTAATTATTAGTGGACGTAGTGTTAGTGCACGCTCTTTGGCAATACTATTAATAATACAATTATTAATTATTATTATTATTTATATTTGAAACGACTGTATTTTTGACGAATCTCATTCGCAGCTATGTATTTTTTAAATATATATATATACACATATACTTATATAAATGTAGTAAGCGTATTATAATTGCGACAACGAACGCCGGGTGACGACGCCATCTTGAAAAAAAGATACAATGATTGTGATACTACAAAATACAAATATTTTATAACGTTTCTAAGTAATGAAAAAATATATTTCGCCTTTAATTGACCGGATGTAGTTGACGAATTAAAGAATGAATGTTACTACATAATAACATTTGTGCCAAACCTTGAATCTGATCATGAAATGGAAACACATTATAATAATTAGTTATTACTTTTAAAATAGCGACGAACTGAGTAATTTGACTCTATATTGTGTTATATTGGTAGCATTTTACTTAATACAGTAATACATTTTACCTAATATGAATTCCGAAATGTGAAAATACTCTGGAAAGTTCATATATCAAAGTAGACCGCCATTTTGTTTGAACACTCATGGGTCACTTTGTAAAACGAAATAATTACTTAATGTGCTAATCACAGTAAAACTCTTCACAAAGATATAAAAAGTACACAGAAATAAAATAATTTCGTTTCTAAACATGTCTAAAGAGGCTTATAAGAACAGGTTTTTTGATTTATCAACGGTCTGAGATCAGATATTATATTGACAAGCAAATACAAAACTGAGAAAGCAATAAACAAGATTGTTTTTTACAAAAACTTCAAATTTATAATAGATTATCCGATTTAAAACCAATGTCCCAATATTGGGCAGGACCCAAATTTGTCACTCTTACATCACTGCAGTAAATTCGTTGGCTTTATTTAAAGAAATGATGAGTATAAGCGCTTTACGTTACTCCTACAATGGAGTATAGTAACGTGGATAACATAGCGCGTCACCCGGCGTCGACCGTTCGTTCACAAGCTCACAATACTCTTCATACATATCTAACAACAAAGCAATCTCATTCATGTACTCCATATGTATGACTAGATGATATGTTAGCGTTACACCTTGGCTACA
This sequence comes from Antheraea pernyi, assembly GCA_015888305.1. Lineage (NCBI taxonomy): Eukaryota > Metazoa > Arthropoda > Insecta > Lepidoptera > Saturniidae > Antheraea > Antheraea pernyi. The sequence goes on along the minus strand of MU159865.1, from coordinate 78,751 downwards.
CCGTGTCTATGCGTTTGGTGTCTTTTCGCACGTTAATACTGTTTTTATGTCGATGAATACTACAGATTTAATACTCGTTAATCGGCTTTAGTAAATTTCTCAAGTTTTGTTGCCGAAAAATTTGAGTTGTGTTTCGAAGGACCAGATATTCATTGCGTCTCGAAGGACCAGATATTCATTGCGTCTCGAAGGGCCAAATGCAATCCCCTATTAGAAATGACGTTTTATTTTTTGTGAGTCCTCGAGTTTCTGTTAATAAATTTGTAACTAATATTCGTTAACTATAATGAATTCTGCCTACTCCAAAGACAAATGTAAAACCCATCGCCTGTCTAATCAAACAAAAATGTGATTCTTTATCTTACGTTACCACCAGATTTATTTTTTTACCTCTTTATAACTTTGCTTCGAGAATATTCGCTAGCTGAGTCGAAAAGGCACCACTCGCATGTAAACACGAGGCCATTATTAGTACGTACATTAATTTATATATATAAAAAACTTAGTTTAGTGTGAGGGAATGCTCTACTAACAACTCCCGAGTGTCACGTGACAATAAGCTATGTATTAAGCCGCCGTAGATTGTTAAACGCCGCCCGGTTTTGTCTGCATTTCTTTTCTTCATTTTTTTAAACTTCCGCCCAACGTTTATCTATGGTAGGTGCCAAATTAAAAGCCTGTATGCGCGATTGTGTGAGTATTTGTTCGTTTATGGGTGTATTTTTAGGGTAGTTTGAAATATTTTTGATAACAATTCAACTATGCTATTGTAGTTTAGTTAATTTGATGTATTCTATATATAGCGTACTAATTTCTGACAAGTGTGAGAGAAATACATGACATTTTTTTAAATTAAAAAATGACGTAGGGTAATGTCTGTCGATAAACAAAACTGTCGAATTATGATGTTTATTCCACCGATGCGATACCGTTAATTTAAAACTACCCTCAAAATTTACACGGTCGATAGTCGAATTATTCCGAGTACTTAATTTGAATCTAGTGTTAGTCGTTTTAAAGCAATAATTAAGACGCCCTGTGATTAGTGAGTATTAACAAAAAGACAATTGTGGTTGTGTTCGTGCAATTCGTAGTATTTAAGACGGTGGACATGGTCCTTTAGTCCCTACTTTTAGCCCTTTAGACTCTCAGTATTAAAATTTATTATTATGTAGTTATGACGAAAAAAAAAACTTTATCGTAGTCGTTTACCACGCTTTCCACTTTAAGCAATAAAAAAAACACCTACGACATTATGTCAACTTTGTCTGGCTTGGCTTATATAAAACTGGCTAAATTTCTTATGGTAATTTAAAAGAAAAATCTGATTTTATCAATCGTTAATCCGTTAGTCCGTTCACACAAAAAGGCACGTTTTATCTTATATTTATTAAAGTCGTTAATTTTGAACGAACCCTTTCGTTCGAATATTTTTATGATATCTATGTACTTAATCCTTGTTATTTTGATTATAATATTTTTTTTAATAAAAAAGTTTCGGAAGTTGCGTGGGTTGAATCGTCGACGTAACGATAATCTGTTTAAATGTGTTTTTGTATAGCGGAGGAGGTGCAGACAAAACCACGCGGTTTAGTAGTGCAGAATGCATGCGGTAGCTTGTCGGCTACATTCCCCTCGAGCCGGTTCATTTAATGTAACCTTGACGTGTGGAAACCGTGAGAAATTCCTAGAAATATTCAAATAAAGACGATCTGTAGGTTTACAAATATAATCCAGATTGAATAATCAGTTTTATTTTTCATATATTTGTCTTTCATATATACGAAGGTATTCAGAAAACTGGTGAAGAAGAAAAAAATATCATGGATTTTCCAGTTTCTAAATACAAAACCCACTAATATGTAAAATACAGAAACTATTCAACAATTTACTAGAATGAAAATTAAAAATGCATAAAATGTCATACAAACTCCGTAAAATTAAGCTTGTAAAAGCTTGGAAAAAGTTCAATTGAAACCTTTAAACTTTATTAATTTCACCTCGCATTTCAGTTTTAAAATGGTAATTTTATTCAACTGACTTACGGAAGTCAATAGCTTGGACAACACTTGACTTCAGTCGCATGGTTAATAATGCCACATTGTTCAGTTCACGCCCAACCTTCAACTGAGTGAGACGTTTTTCAAGTGGACATATTAATTATTATATAAGCTTCGTCCAGTTTCTGTAGTCTAAAAAATAAACCAAACAGTATAGTTTCTTAGAATTACGACCATATGCTACTTACATAATTACTTGCCCATTGAATGTTTCCACACGTCATGCCTATGGAATGCTGTATTCACTTGTATACACATACCTACCCTTTAATTATTATATTTTAGCAGTATTGTTAGTGTAAGACGTAGGACTAGAAACCTTCTGAGATTAAGTTTTGTGAATCGGATGTCGCGTTTTTTTAACGGATGCTTTACCGTAATTTGTGATAAAAATTGAATATATTAGACTATCCAGTCTTTTTAAAGCATAGTAACGTGGTATGTAACAACCTTCTAATAGTAGTTATTCTTTGTGACTACAATTTATTAACTTTTACTCAATTTTGGTATCTTACTTACTCATTTAGAATTTTTTTCTAAATTAACTCAAAAATTATACCAAAGTTTTGATATTTACAAGCAATAAAGTGTTTACCGTACGTTCTTATATTTATTTGTGTGGTCGAATATAAAAAGTATATTGTAAAAGTTTGTAGTATCGTCTACAGCTAAATTACTTATGATAAAAACGCGGCATCAGTTTCACGCGCAGGTGAACCTTTTGTATATTAGTATTTTTCCTTGAAATTCTCAGTATTAGACGGTTGATTTATTGTGATGTCGTTTAGTAACCCCTCCGCCCGGCGGCCGCTTGTCTTGCCAAATTACACATAGCTAAGCGGTTGCCTTAGATTACTACTTACGTACTTAATTAGTATTTTTTTTCTCTTATTGTACTATGTGAAATCCCCGTATGGTTATACTGTTCCCTGCGCTTGGTGCGAATCTCTTTTTCCATGTATTTTATGAGTATTTCTATGAGAGAGGTTTTTGGGAAAGTTCTCGAACTATGAAAAGGGATTTCATATAGATATTTTCTTTAATTTCTTTAAAAAAAAACACTTATGTTAGTTACATGTGGTAACAGGTTTTTTCTTGCCGTTATCCGTCGTCGAGATTGTTTTTTTTCCCTTGTGTTTTCTCGACGGATTATGGCCGTAGGCTTAGTATCGTAGTTATTAGTTGGAGTTAGTTTTGCCCGTATGTATGGAGCACTTTAGTATACTCGATATGTCATTACATGGATATGATTAGACAAATGTGTGTTTTATTTAGCTCTTGAAGCGTGGGGCTAGCTCCTTTTTGCTGGGTTTTTAGTTTGTGTACACTTATATAATTAGAATGCACGTTGATTTTACGTAGATAGTGTGTGATAATTATTACCGATGTAGCTATTTGGGCGCCATTGTTGTTTCGGTAACACGTTGGGCGCCATCGAACCTCGTTCCAGTGAAGTGTGAGTGGAACTCAAACATTTCGGTAAGTGGTTAAAGATCGAGGCATGCAATAAGAGATTCTAATAATAGTTTTCTCGTGTAGACTTACACCTTGTGACTAACTTGAATTTTCCTCATGGACTGTAGGAGTAATGAAGCAGCTACAAACCGTAATAAAACATACTTGTGGGTTGAACGAATATCTTAAATACGCTGACGGGATTTCTTTCTACCCACCAGTTTTTCATTTCGTCAGCGATTTATGCCTGCTCTCGATGGCATGGTTGGCATGAATCTAATACGTAAATAAAACAAATTCTTCCATAAAATATTTCACTGTCAATTTTTCTAAAGGCGTATGCCACACGTTGGTTGTGATACGTGCTACTTAATATTTCTTTTAAAAGTTTTACACTTTTAAAATAAATATTATCGTCTTAGACACGTAGTTTAGACCTTGTAGTGTCGCTTCGCTTTAGGGCTACGGTGGGTCTACCCACAAGATGTTTTTGCCAAAATAAAAAGAAAAGTTCAGGCCAAAAGTTAGCCAAATAATAATTATATTTATGCTCAAACACCGCGAGGTGTCACGGCTTTGTTGGAAAAGGGGTAGACTGAAGGATTTGGGCGTCATATTCATTCTAATGTATTGTTGCGTGTCATATAGAGGCCAAATGAAAGTGGTCAATTTTGTGGCAGCAGAACAAAATGTCGTTTGACCACTATTATTTTGTAAATCCTCGTCGCCAATATTCATATAAAAAAGATGGCGTACGAATAATATTTTTATTTTTGTGAATAATTAAAGCAAAGTGTGGAAGCTGAGGAAAAGATATGTAATGAGAATAATGCTGAATAGCTCACACGCTTGTAGCTTAAAAATATGACAATAATGAGAAAATTTGCCAACTACGCAGCTGTCATAACGGCGAGCAATCGAATTGTTCTCGAATATTCCACCAGGAATCACTTCTTGGAGAGGCTATTCCTCACAGCAAATGATACATTCCTTTCTAGTCATTTATATTAAAATAAGTATCCAGTTAAATTTGGCGGCAAAACAGTCTATATCTTGCTCAATACTTGTACTTGCCTAATTCTAGTTATCGGTAAAGCTTAACGCTGTAGTGATGTGCCATACATTATTATAAGCAGTCAGCACGCGTAATAGTGCCACAACGCTTAGCTCCAGTTGTCACTGGACCAATGTGAGACGACATAAAAAAAAAAGAAAAAAAATATAAATATATATACATAATAGTAACATACATAACATAATAATACTATATATATTATATTCTTAAGATATACACGTTTTTGGATTGGTATAATAATGGTTAATAAAATGGATTTAAAAAAATGTGTGTTTCGAACGTATGGCAATGCTAGAGTAGTAATGTAGTGCGTAGTGGAAGTTTTGAAGTTTTACATTAAATAAGTATTAATAACCGAAAGCAATAACTTTATTGTATTATTATTGTGAGCAAGCGCGCGCTGCAGCGGCTCGGCCGGTTACGCGGCCCGTCTAGCACAAAGCTCTGGCGAGGGTGCCTTCTAGAAACGATTATTTTAATTGTCTTAAATGTATCTCAGGAGAGTCATTACACAAGTTAACCAAAACCAATAGGGCTGTCCAAAACAATAAAGCTTTAAGCTCCATACAAACTAGTTCAGACCTCAGTAGGCACAGGTTAACAGACTGTTGACAGCATAAATAAGTTTAAAACTATACCTGATTTATTACAAAATTATGAATAATAACAAATTATGCATTGTAAAATGTATTTTTAAATATTTTTCTTTTCTACGAACTTCTTTTACTAAGTCGTGAAATTTACAATGTCGAAAAAAATATAAACATAATCCGCCATTTTAAAAAATCAGCCAAAGGGGTGTGTTTAGATAATTTGAATATTCTCAATATGTGTTATCAAAAGGTAACAAAATTCAAAAGTACATCGATAAACGTATAGAAATCCTAGAATGTTCTTTGGCCATCGAACTCCTCAGTGTTTGAGTGAAATGTGAAGTTAATTATGATTGAAGTAAATACATAGTTGACACTGGACTTCTACCAGGGGTTTTGAGATTTCAACAATAATTGAGTTCACCAATCAGATATAGATTGTGCGCCCTTTTGTTTTTGCATAGCATGGTTCAAACGATATGTTAATTATTATTTTTATCCGAACTGACTACGCTATTGACCCAGCAAGGTCTTAACAGCTTCACCGGACTACTAGGGGTTTTGAGATTTCAACCGTAATTGAGTTCACCGATCAGATATAGATTATGCGCCCTTTTGTTTTTGCATAGCATGGTTCAAACGATATGTTAATTATTATTTTTATCGAGGGTTACGGATGAGAGAAAAATATGTGAAGCAACTTTATCTTATGGTAGTTTGTCATACATTCAGGATTTTGTATCTTATACGAGATAATTCTTTTCCCAAATTAGATGTTTAGTTTATGTAGTGAAAAGAAGTACACAGTACACATTTTTATGTGATATTTGGACGTTGTTTTATTTATCAACAACACAAATTAACTTGATCTACTCTTATTAATAACCTCAAACCACAGTCTATACATCTCTATATATCAAATTTAAATTAGTTAAAATGGAGGATTCCATTGTTTACACAGTACACATTTTTATGTGATCTTTGGACGTTTTATTTATCAACAACACAAATTAACTTGATCTACTCTTATTAATAACCTAAAACCACAGTCTAAACATCTCTATATATCAAAACCAGACATCAAATTTAAATTAGTTAAAATTGAGGATTCGATTGTTCGAATAACTTTGAATTCAGACTGAAGTAATAGTACATTTAACGGCAGTTCAGTTATATGAACACCGTATTGAGGTCGCATTTATTCATGTTCCAACGAATAAAATGGAAATTTATTATATCCTATGTATTGTACAATAAGGATTTTTTAAAAACGATGCTTCTCTGTACTTGCTTGGGATATAAGCGGCCCAATACTAGTGAGATATTGACAGATACCCGGTCAAACTTACCTCGATAAAAAAAAACCATTAGTGTAATAAAGTAAATATTGAAGCATCAATTCCACGAAGAGCTAAATACAGAGTTGGTTTTGAATAGGATGGAAAAAGTAGTCCGGTGAAGCTGTTAAGGCCTTGCCAGGCCAATAGCGTAGTCAGTTTGAGAAAAAAAATGATGGAAAAAGTAAATTTTGTGCGACCTACTTTGGCGGATATTTACGAGCTAATAAAATGATGTCGAACTAAATATACGAGAAAAAGTCACATTCAGCTGAAAGTGTATATTTTTTGTAAACAAATTGTAGGAAATAATGTAAAGTTTTCGAACGTTTGAATCTGTTAATAACTATTTAGTCTGTGGACTATATTTTCTTTGCCTCGAGCTTGTGCTAAAACGTGGTCCTTAAAGGCGCTCGACGATTTTATTTGAAATTAAATGAGAGGCAAAGCAGCGCGCGCCGTTCATGTTAGAATTATACACACAGTATATAAAATATAATATTTTTGTATAATAGGCATCGATGTATTCTGTAGCGAGTTGGTATCTTGTATTTTACTCATTGAAACTTGATTACGCTCGGCTGCGATCGGTCTCTGTTGCATATATTACGATAATGTATAATAAAATTTTAACATACGACTGCTTTATATATAGTTTTTTTCATACCATATCTTTTTGGAATTTAGGTTATATCAAAAGTGGTACTAAAAAGTATTTAGTTTTGAATTTACATTGTGCATATAATTTATATATGGTTACACAATTTAAAGTTCAAATAAAATTCCTGGTACAACAAACTATTTACAGAAAATATAACCATAACATGCTGATGTTGCAAACATTACATAACTACATCAGAATTCAAAGAAAACTGTTAGAAAGTAAACTGGAGGCCTCATAATACTTAAAATTATATAAAATATCGCAGCCGGGGGCAAAGTTTTTATTCGTGATAAATATACTTGTTGATAAGTGATATTGTGATTATCTCGTTTGGATTTTCAAGTAGGGTGTTTTCGCGCCGTATCGCTTGAAGGCGCGCGGCCATGTTTAAATTTTACTTTTGTATCTGTGACGGGTGTGGGTAACTGTTGCTAATGATAAATTGAAATAGGTTTTAACAATTAAAAATTGGTAAAAACAATTTATTTTTTTGTATTTCAAAAAATTTATTCAGTCCAGTCATTTCTTTGTTCTAAAAATCCCGTGGATTTTATAAAGAATAATCAAACGGCAACTACTCACTATGCTCTGAAACTAAACTGGGACGGTTTTATGAAGTCTGAGCTATATTTAGTGTCATTGAAACTAGTGAACCTTAACATAAAACTCCAGAAAAAATATTTGGCCCATTTTTACAATTTAGCTAAATATAATAAAAATTAATTACAGTAAAGGTAATAAAAATTGATTGTTTAAGCCATTACATACGTTACCCATACCTTTGTTTATGATTTTGCGGTAATTAGCGAATTTGCTTACACAATGAAACAAAAAAAAGTGGTCGCATTTCGACATTCCTGTGTGATTGTATTCAATTAATATTGTAGTTTTAATAGTTGACCATAGATAACACATAGGGCTGATTTTAAGTTACACACACTGGTTTGCTCCGAGGTTGCAATTTAACATTATCTGTATAATTTGTTGGTAATATCCAGTAGATTGGGACTGGGTTTGTAGTACGTAGATGTCTGTATTTTGGGTAATTTATAGTTGAGAGTTATCCCGAAGCATAGATTGTATTATTTACGCTGTAACATATTATTTTTTGTTTGGTACATACTTTGTACTTTTTAGTCTATGTATGGGATTTAGCTTTTCCCGCAGCGCATTACTGAATGTTTTATCATACTATCGTTAATGTAGATATCTTGTATTTAAAGCGATTTTTCTGGTGTTCTGTAACTCAAAAAAGTCGTTAATCCATAGACTATAGGATAATAGCAGGGCAGACTTGCGCCCTATAGATAACGGACGCAGTAGCGCCGGCCGCGCGCCTCACTCGACGCCATTAAAAATATATATATCTCAATGATTCATCTTCACTTAGACGAGTATTAGTAAAAATAAAATTGGTAAACAACACAGCTGTTCTTTCATTTATCGCTTATTCCTTTTTTGTATCATACCATAGAGAAAGTTTTTTTATTAAGTAGTTATCGGCTTTGGTCCCACGTTGGGCGCCAGTTCTTTTTACCTTTCTTTGGTAGTTTGCAAATGTGATAAATCAAGAAATGGACATAGATGCATGGAGTCGTACGGAGCGAGTTGTAGCGGTGGCGTGTGCATGAATCCCCCATGTCTACGAAGACCCTGGAACGTTCAAGATCGAAGACTACGTTTCTCCGGTGAGGCAATACTGTATTTTTTCAATAATCTCTTGTCAAGTTGTCGTGTAGCTTTGTTGGCTTTTAACATAATTGTCATTTATTTAGTTACATAATAGATGAATAGGAATTATGAAGTGAGAAAAAGCAGCATAGAAAGGATTCTAAATATTTAAAAATCTATGTTGATTTTTTGGCGATCAAAAGACGGTTGATTGAAATTTGCCACACCAGAGTGTTTTTTCATGGAGAAGGTCTTTATTATATCAATTTTGCTGTAACTCACCATTTGGTGGCGCTATGCAGTATTTTATTAAGTTTTATATGATAATTGAATACTCGCAGTAGATATATTTCTATTACAATGAAATCATTTGAAAACATAGGTAACTAAATTATTAAAAAAGTACTATATTTTTAGTATATACAAAATAAAATTTAATTAATCCAAGTATGTACATAGTTAATTTTAATATTATTTATTCGTTTTTAATCATATTTTGTCATAATCAAAGCTTTTAGTAATGATAGGCGGTTTATATATATTTTTTATAGTAGTGAACAAAGCAGCCTTGACAAGAGACGCTTAGCGCTCCAGAGCATGATTAAACATAAAAAAACAGTATTGCGTCGCTCGTAATCAACATACGAAGCTGTTCAAAATCAGGCTTATAGATAGAAAATATTTATCAACTAAAGCATGATCTATCTCGACAATACTGCCAACATTATTTCTTATCTATGCAAAATTAGATAAAAATGATATCATGCCTTAGTTGACATTTATAATATAGTTTTTTTTCAACCTCAAGTAAAGTGCATCCCAGTATTATAGTTAAGTAGTGTATAGACTTTTTGGGTGCTGGGTTTTCCTATAAAAAAAGATGTAGTTTCTAGTTGAATGGTCGATTCGATTTTGAGGTATTTTAGCGAGTTTGAAACCTAATAAGGAGGTCGTATAATATAAATTTTGTCTTCTGGAGGTCGCTTATTTTTTTTTGTCTGAAGTAAGTAGTTATTATGTTAGTCTCGTGTAGTTTGTAATAGAACGCAGATTGAAAGCATATCAACTGAGAGACCTAACCATAGACACATGACTGTGCCTTAAACAATTAGTTTGTTTTAATCTTGAATTTTTAAAAATGTAGAGATTGTCTCTAGACGTTAGAATACGGACCAAAAATCAATTAGTTTTGGGTAATAACAAGAGGATAGAAGATATTTTTTGTAATTATTCCGTTAAAACGATGCGATTTTTTATTAATGTAGAGTAATTTAGAAGAATAAAAGTGTTAATAAAAATACTGTGAAAATGTAGTTATTGTCTACACAAATCTGTAGTACAAAGTATCGTAAGTATTATGTATCTTCACTAGTTGCTGGTTTTATGAAACGGTTATGGCGACTACTTTATTGAGTCTATGGTCAATGCAGAGCAACTAAACAGTACAACTTTTATAGATTACTAGCGACTTACAGCCAAGATGGACATATGGCGTAATTATGTGTTTTGTCTTCCTTAATAATAGACTGAAAGATGATAGTAAATATGTACTACTTATATTATTTTCAAATCCTGAGCCCGTCTGCTGGGATGCACTAAATAATGATGGCACTTATTTAGACGATCTGTCATTTTCCTGCTTTATTATCTATGGTATGTTTATTTAATCTTTAGACAAATGCTAATTGAGTTCGAATAAAACGGTCTGAAAAAGTGCTTTAAAAAAATTATAGATTCATTTATTCAGATAGTTTTCAAAGAGTGTTCAGTAGATGTAAAACCCCAAGTACAAGTGATATAATGTACGAAGAGAGAGTGCCTAAACGTGTGACAATATTGCTTGACAATTTTTGACTGCATTTCATGTAATTTACTATCTAATAATGTAGATGACATGCTAGACAAATACATATATATATTTTGAAAATAAATTGTTAAATGAATATTAATACCAATTTCAGGAATATTTGAATTGATGAAAGAAATCTTAAGACTTTCGAGTGACCAAATATTGAAATAAAGTTACAAATTGTATACATTTTAGTTTTCCTATTAGTTTAGTTTACATTCAGAATTAGATGAGGCAAGTCGATTAATTGTTGAGATAAATTAGAATATATTTTAGAATTGTTTTTTTTTGTTTTTTCATATTCAATTTTTTAGAAGTATTACAATAAATATACCTAGTTTTATTTTATTATTTTGAAGATTCAAATAATGTGAGAGAATATTATGTAGTTGTTTTTAAGAACTTTTGTATATAAATTAGTGTAAGAATTGTTGAAAAATAAAGTTGTGTCGTGTATCACTTATTGTTCATATGATATACGTATATATACGATTGGTCATAGATTTTAGATACGTAAATTGTGACTCATTTTGTATTTGAGATTTCTCTGTTTGAATGTAGAATCTTGGTCTTTAATCTATGGTTATCTGTTATTAGTCAACGGTTTTTTCAACTTTTATAAAAAAGTTTTAACTATAAATTTCTTTATATCGTATACTTGATAATATTTCCTAAATTCGTTTATTAATAACAGATGTAAGTTACATAGTTGATTGAAACTTAAACAAGAGTACCACGAATTTAAATAATAGGCTCATTGAATACTCTCAAAGCTATTATATATTTACACAATTAGTGGTAGATTTGTGGTTTTGTAATTTTATCCTTTCTAATGGGAATGTATAGATTTTTTACTATTTATCATAAAACTTGATACAAGTGGTACGGAGATAGGTTATATAGTCGGCCATTTTGAAAAACTATTTTTACCGTATAAAAATTAATAGTTAATTAAAATGGAGCAAATGGGTAAAAAAGGAAACAATTTTATTTAAAAAAGAATTCGATTTTTGAACCAACTGAGGAAAACGGTTACGTATACAGTGTGCATTATGAAAATCAAATAATGAGCGGAGATATTTTTCAAAATGGCTTCACAATCATAATATGTGTTTATCAGTAACGAGTCTAGTCATTAGTAGTTTTAATTGTGGAAATTAAATATATTTAAATATGTAATGAGAGTTTTTTAAACTTGGCTTTTAATATATATCTAATTGCGATCCGTGAGAGAATTAAATGAAAATTGTATTTGCGCAATTTTTATTTAATTTCTAGACGAATATATTAATTTGCTGTTCGGATTCCGGACGGTTGCGTCTGGACTCGGCACAAAGATATCATCGCTGCGATTTGAATAAAAGTTTGATTTAAATAAACGGTTTTTATTCTATGCTGTATTTTTTATCTGCATTCCCTCAACGTTACATACAATGTGCGCCATCCATCAGTTTCCGTATTTCAATGGTATATTCTGTGGATATTATAGACTTGAAAATTTCTGAGGATGGGTTGACAGTATCAGTAGGTAATTCAACTAAAAACTACAATTAATTTTAATAATTTACAGAAATATTACCTATACATATATCAGAGTAAAACATTGGGCTATAATTTATACAGGTATTGTTCAATATGGCCAAAGTATAACGATAAGTGTGAAACATATTTGAAAAATCCTACTAACAGAGCCAGATGGCTCAGGATCCGAGTGCGTTGCATAAACCGTTAGAGTTATATAATGTACGGTGTCATCTATACTAATATTATAAAGAGGTAAAGTTGACGTTGTAGGGGTTAATCTGAGGAACTACTTGTCCGATTAGAAAAATTCTTTCAGTGTTATATAGCTCATTTATCGAGGAAGGTTATATATCATCATCAATATCAGGCTACGTTATGTCTTGACTAAACCTGATGGTAAGTGCATTGCATTTACCTACTGCACTACCGGCCTATCTATTGGATATATATATAGCTTGATTCCAAACTGACAAACTATAAGAGTCGTTATCTTGAAATCCCTAACAGATACCCATCCCGCCGGACAACTAAGGGCGGGTCATGTTCGCAAGAACTAAAAGAATACACCTTTTGGCCGGGGAGCAGACACTGCCCACAGTACTGCGTGATGCGTCTGCTCTGCTGATTGGTTACTGGTTCGCGGGCAGTGGCTAGTCACTTATAAAATAGTAAAAGTCGTACGCAGGAGGTATTTAATATTAAGCTATCTGATCGAACGTTGAACGATCAAAATGAAATATCAGGCTACGTTATGTCTTGACTAAACCTGATGGTAAGTGCATTGCATTTACCTACTGCACTACCGGCCTATCTATTGGATATATATATAGCTTGATTCCAAACTGACAAACTATAAGAGTCGTTATCTTGAAATCCCTAACAGATACCCATCCCGCTGGGCAACTAAGGGCGGGTCATGTCCGATTCGTAATAACTAAAACCACGTGGTGCTGTCTCATACACATTTTGTCCGGGGAGCAGGCTCTGCCTACAGTACTGCGTGATGCGTCTGCTCTGCTGATTGGTTACTGGTTCATCTTGGAACGAGATAGTTACACGTTATTAGTGTCACTCTGAACATAACGAAACAAAAAACGCAATAGCAAATGCAGGGCTTTTCTAATTATTTTGGTTATATAAAGAACGAGATATTATTTCATTTAACTTGCTTTTTAATGCTTTCCGTTTTGTTGTTCATAGACGTCATACTTCGATACCTATTATATAGATTAACGTCACTTTCATCAATACAATGAATCTGGCAACACGTGTCTATAAAGTTATATAAGCTACAGCGTCCTTACCTAAGAAATACATACTAACATTCTAAAAATATTACCATCATATGTTATTAGATAATGATTAAGACTGTTAAACAAAAAAACCTATTTAAAAAACTTAAAACCCGATTGTAGCGTAACTTATCGGGTCCAATTGTGACTCGAAACTATACTATATATATATATTGGCAAGAAATGTCTTCCCGATATCCACTGGGTTGCTCCTTTGACCCTCACCTCCACGCCCCATTTACTATATAATATACCTTAATAAAACGTAATCTAATATACCTTTCTAGCTGTGAAATAATTTTCAAAATAATTGATCAGTTATCGAGTGGGATGAAAAATTATTAATCACTAAAATGACCATTAAAAAATAGGGGTTGATTGTTAGGGTTGAAAATTCAGGGTTACATGTATTTACTAATGCTGTATCATAAATATATATTTTTTTATCTATAATTGAAAAAAAAAATTTAGGGTAGGATTACCCTTAACATTTAGGGGGATGAAAAATAGATGTCCGATTCTCAGACCTACCCAATATGCACACAAAATTTCATGAGAATCGGGAAAGCCGTATTTTTCTACACCGCGCGCTCCGACTCAGTTGCAAGGATTAGAACCTACGTCCATCGACGCGGTATCCGAACACGCCATCAACTAAGCCATCATCGCTTCGAAACTTCGAACTGCAGGACACGAGAACAGTGTATCAAAATCAAAAAATACTTTATTCAATTTTAGCTCTGAGAAGACGCTTATGAACGTCAAAGCTACCACCGGTGCGGACAAACAGCCCACTTATCCAGAAGAACTGGCAAGGAATTCGGTCGGGTTTATCTCTTCATGGTATATATTTTTATAAAACATAAATAGTTACATCCGTTATTAGTGGATGCACAGAGAGGGGCTTCATTTCCAGAGGTCACAATCGTTCGCATATTGATCCACCCTATAATCCATTAGACATTAAAACCCGCTTGACACGGAGCACCATGTTATTACCATTCCAGCAGGAACTCACTATCCGGCAAATCGGTAATGTGATTTGGGACTCTGTTATAAAACCTAATATTATTACCAAATTTTGGATAAAAAACTAGCTTTTGCCCACGACTATGTTCACATTGACATATATTTGTGGTATCATTAGGGAACAGTAGTATTTCTGCATGTATTAATACCCTATGTCCTCTTTTGTACCCTTGGCAACGTGTATGCTAAATTTCAAGGCGATCGGTTAAGTAACTACGGCGTGAAAGCGTAATAAACAAAAGCCATGATGGCTCCGTTTTTTTCTCTCTGTATTCCTCACGTCCTGCTCTATGCCACTGTGGTTTTGGTTCAATGAACTGAGGTAAATTTGAAACTGGGTGGTACTAAATACTAAAAATGTATTTAAGTTATATTCTCACGTACTACATTAAATTCCCAAAGCACATTACCAATTTACCGGACTAATAAGTTAACAATATTGATCAAGTTTTTACTGTTGATGGTGATGTTTGAATGACACACCTCTAAAATCACATAAATAATAAAAAGGGACTGTCAATTATTACAGTTGTACCGTTTTCATAAAAAAAAATATAAAAAGATAAATCAGATCGATTTTGTTGTCGGTTCTTCTCGATAAGCGGTTTTTTTGACCGAACCGGTCAAAGTTTAGATGTTCATAAACGCCTCGGAATCGAAATTGTATAAGTATTTCTGATTTTGAAATCAGTATTTCATAAAATGTAACTCGTGTAGTTCTATCTTCTATCTATACATGTAATAAGAACATAAATCTAAAGTGTCTCTACTTTTTAGATTTCAGCGAAAAAAATTATTGAAGGTTTTTTCGAACTGAACGGACTACGCTATTGACCAAGTAAGGTCTTACAGCTTCACCGGACTACTATTGTTGCAGGTGTTTAGGAATTAGTAATAGACTACATTTCAATTATTTTTAAAAATGTTTGTCTGTTTGTTTGTATGAACACGCATCATTGCAAAAGTAGTGAGTTCACAATAAAATCATAAAGCATATCCTCAGAAGTAACTTAATCTTTATTTCATTAAAATCGGTCCACTCTACCAAATTTATTGCAATTTGAATGAGGCTCGAGTTATGTACGAGAGATGAGTAGTAATCTTCTTCTATACATATAATAAAATTGAAGTGTCTGTAAGTATACACGCTACTGACAACAAAACGCAATTTTTAAAATTTTTGTCGGTCTGGCTGTCTGTCTGTTTCTTCCGGGTAATCGAAACGGCTAGACCGATTTTGACAGGAATTTCACTGACACATAGCTAAAATTACAGCGGGTTTCTTAGGCTACTCTAAATTAGACTAGGTATTAACCGCGGCTACATCTGCAATGCTATCTCCAAAACGTTTGGACCGATTTTCACCAAACTTCCACCAGCAGATAGCGGACGTCATTTCAAGTAATTTAGTTTATTTTAATTTATACTAGCTATTAACCGTGACTTCGCCCGCAGTACTATCTTCAAAACAGTTCACTTAAACTATTCGATTCAGTTCGATGAGGGAAAAGAAAACAAAACCCTCCCACCATGTGTATATATGTGCACGTGTGTGAGATGATCTCATATGTCTGTTCAAGTGATGTAGGTGAGTCACTGTATCACGAGAATAATATCAAGAGGGCTCCGCGCGGGGACGACCTAGGCTCGAGATATTATTGAGAACCGCGAAGTGTGCGGGAGCTAATAGGGATCGATTACAAAAGCGTGGGCGCAACACGCATTTTATAAGATTGAATTTAAATTTACTAACGGTGACGGCACCGAAGTCTAAAAATAGACATAACAAAAATTATTATTATTGTTTGACGGTTGGTTTTTTTTTTTTTTTTCGAACTGACTATGCTATTGGCCTGGCAAGGTCTTTACAGCTTCACCGGACTACTAAGGCTGAGCGCTTAGGGCACTCAGCCGATTTTGGTTTTGGGTAACATACACAAGGGTGCACGCACACCTCGGCTTGGGCTGTTTCCTGGAAAAAGACACGTCTGTCCTAGCTAACTATTCTAAGCTATTCATACATATATACATTTGTGAACCATACAATCGAAATTGCATGATTCACAAATGAATACGTGTATATCGGATTGAAACGAACTTAAACTATTCGATTCAGTTCGATGAGGGAAACAGCGGCGACCGGCGATGGATACTGTGTCACTCGGTGGTCACCATTGTTTTTGGATTGTACTGTGCTTACCATCAGGCACAGTGCAGTCACTTTGCCGTGCTACAATAAAAAAAACTATGGCGAAGCGAGACGTATAAATATTTGCCAATGGCAAGCGAAAATAGAATGACTGCGTGTAACCGTCACACGCTATTGAAGTAAAACTTCTTTGGCGTTCTAAAATATGGCGATTAAGTTACAAATAAATACATCATATGTGAATTTAAAAAGGCATTTATTAATGATGTAACACTAGTCATATATACATTTATTAACGTCGACCACTATCCAGTTTAAAACAATAATATAATTACTATCGTACTTCAAATATGATATGATTGGTTTATGATAATTGAAATGAGAATCATAAATTCTACTCTGCAAATTTTGCGATAAGGCACCCAAAAGACCTGTAGCCGGGTGCCTAAAAATGTAAAAAACCTACGCGCTGCCCAGATCTGTCATTATCAACCGGGACGCGTAGGAACGTAGCGTAGGACGAATATTATGTTATATATTACATTTGTACAACATTGTGCTACATCCATATGAGCATAAAGGAGAGTTAGCAGAACACCTTCTGTATTTTATTTCGCTCCACTATCAACACGGACCCTCGAGATTAACAAAACGCCAAAAATGTCTGTCTGCTGTTTGTATGAACACTAGGGTAGTTCATTTCCGCAAACATGGCACCATAGGGTTTTAGTCCGTGCAAGTCGGACATACCCCATCCTCAGCTGACCGGCCAGGGAGGGAATCCGAAGGGATTTCCCCATGTTAAAAAAAAAAGAAAAAAAATCCTTGTATAGGCCGAGTCAAATATTTGTGTTCTACTCGATAAAGGCATTCTTAGGCGTAACGCATTCCTGGATCACGTGTTGTGTATTCCGACACCAAGCGCGATGATTACTTATCTGTACTGTAAGACACAGTGTCTCTTTTACTTCATCGTACACGCTGAAAGACCAAAAACAGTTTTTTAGGTAATAGTGCTAGGTTTTTTTAATAAAAACCCGAAGCACATTACCGATTTGCCGGATAGTGAGTTCAAGCACCATGTCAAGCGGCAAGTGTTATATATGTCCCCATGAATCATTCTATTTACTGGTGAAAACGGCATGAAAATGGTAGTTTTTGACTTTATTGCGAACAGATAAACTGACAGAGGACTTTCTTTTTCACCGACTTCGAATAAGGAGGAGGTTACTATGTTCGGTTGCATGTATTTTTTTTATGTTAATCGATATTTTCGTCAATTGTGAACCGATTTTAATGATTCTTTTTTATTTGAATTGGTACACTATGTAGTGATTAACTGCTACCTGTGCATTGGTCCGTGTGAAATTGATCAAAAATGTGATGCAACCACGTGAGACGTGCGCTTTCCTGGACTCCAAGAATAAATATACATAATTGAAAGTCATATATTTGTATGTAATATGAATTATATCATGTTTTTGGTAAATTTGGCGGCCAAATTGTTTTATTTACCGCGTTTGCTTCTACACAACTCGGTGATAGCAACGTATAAGAATAACTTAAGTATATCGACAATACAGGCATATTATATCTATATAATAAAATATTTAAGATATATTGTTCGATAATGTATAGCTTATAATTGTCATTACTTTTTTATATAGTGTTAGTGAGCACTGAGGGTGGTACAGAAGTGAAACTTCTTTGGCGAACTAATTTATAAGTCTTGTTTATATTTATACAAATCTAAAACTTTAGATTTCCGAGCCTTGAAAACTAGATGAAAAATCTGCGTTTACTGCAAATGACGTCACTTCCGTTGCATACCTGCGTGACGTTAACCACCGTAATGAACACACATCACTAATAAACTACTGTGTTCACAATAAACCAAAACCATAAAGCATATCCTCGAGAATAACTTAATCTTTGTTCCATTAGAATCAGATCTGTTATCAAAAGTTATTGTAATTTTAATGAAGACGCGACTTAAGTACGAGAGAACAGTAGATAAGTAAATGGACTTCATACATACATACATACAATACATTCAGATGATTCTATTAGTCACTGTTTTTTACATTAGGTTCAACGCGGACGGAGTCGCGGGCACAGCTATTATAAATAAAGTTAAGCAGATTGATCAAACCATCCTATCGTCAAAAACTTAACACATAGCGAGTCACATAGAAACATATTTTGTAACGAACGTTTAAAAAAAATCTGAGTAACGTTTCATTTTTATGTAAAAGCTGTAATTACTTTCGGAGTGTTCCCGCGCTTTTAATGTCCTGTATACGGTCGTGTCGGTGCGTTTCCATTGTATATATCAGAGATATAATAAACGATTTTTAATTAGTGAGATAGTAGCACCAATAAGGGAACGTACCCAAACCACGTAACCGGTTTAGGGGTGGGAGGGGGTGTCTTCAAGTACCACGCTTGGTCACAGGGGGGAGGGAGGGGGTTAGGTTATCGTCACGTAGTCAACATCTTCTAAAAAAAATCTCGCGCTTTTAAAACTCACAGGCAGTAACATTGACGTACATATACCAAAACGTCAGCTAATTGAAAATTTACAGTTAGAAGGGCGGTGCAGTTGCCAAGCAAATCGACAAGAGTTTGTGCCGATACAATTATGTCGTACGATCGACTGTACATTACGTTCATTAGTTCATTAAATATTACAAGGATTCCTTGTCAATGCTTGCAATACAGAAAGAAAGCAAAAATACTTGTTTTTTGTACATCATGTCCCTGTATGTGTTCAATGTGTTTTTACATAACTTTTTCCTACTTGATAATATTTTTACTGTTCTCCAGCCGGAAAGTGGCAACTTTCTTGCTGCTGGGCTAAACAAAGTTGCCACTTTTCGGCTCCGTCATGCTGAAAAGTAGAGTTACTGCACCTTAGTCAATATAAAAGAAAGCGACAGATCACATGGTTTTCTTCTCCGGGTTCGCCTCGGCAAGCAATAACATGTGATCTGAGTGAGACTTTTCATATTTTACTAGTCTATGCTTTTCTATGTTGTCTACTTTGTATTACAATCTGTCTCCTTTTTGAGACAGTAAAAATTATATTTGTAGCAGTTTTAATTGACATGTTCGGTAAGACTTCAGAATTGTATAGATGTATAAAACCTGTGATATGTCCAAGTAGCGAGTAGTGCAGTACTTCTTGCTTTCGAAAGGTCTGTCTATCTGGTTTCTCAGTCAATAAATTTAATGGGTGGTAGCGTGCTGGCAACATAATCCCAATTGCTGTTCAGGTATTATCTTCTAATAACATCCATAACGATATAAAAACTTCATATAGTTTTGCTGGTATAGGCTACTGCCTACTGTATACTGCTAATAGTCTTATATGATTTTGGATTATCAGGTTTTTTATCTCATTTTAGTAGCATAATTATTTGTGCAAATTTATATCAGGGGTGATATTAATTGACATCCGTGTAATTGCATTAAATTTGCTGTCATTGGGTTAACCGTCACTCAGGTAAGTCTTGCAGAGCTTTATTAATAACTAGCCGACCCGTGCCCACTTCGTTGGGCGGTAATACGTAAGCGTGGAATGGTTATTTTGCGCTAAAACGCAGCGGAAGCTCTGAAAAGGAAAAAAATACATCGATTTTGCAACATTCTTCATTGCTGCTCCGCTCCTATGGGTCTTAACGTGATGATATATAGCCTATAACCTCCCCTGATAAATGAGCTATATAACACTAAAAGAATTTTCCAAATCGGACCAGTAGTTCCTGAGCTTATCCCTTACAACGTCACAAACTCACAAACTCACAAACCCACAAACCCACAAACTCTACCTCTTTATAATATTAGTATAGATGAGGCCGTAACTTGGTGATTTCTTGGAGTAGGAATTGAATTATTAAATTAATAATTAATTGATATTAAATAAATAGTTGATTGATATTAAATAAATAATTAATTAATAACTAATAAATAAATAATTGAAAGTAACTAAATGTTTCAGAACAAAACGTCAACCGTTCGGAAGTTGCTCCCGCACGAACTGGGTGGGCTTGAAAAACAGCTAGATGTTATGTAAACATATTAGCTTGCTTCTGGTTACTGCATGCGCAGCTTTTGTCAGTTTTTCTTAGCGGAGCGGAAATGGATATGGATCGTTTAATTTTCCTTTTTGCTTTCCACAAGGCATAACCTGTAGCTGTGGTTGGATTAAAGCTTTCAGAATATGCCTGTATACCTGAATTTCGATCATTTTCAAGAATGTGCTCTCTTATCATATGATTTAACGGTCCTTTTTTACCTCTGAGCTTCTATTTTGTGGCCCTAATTTTGCAAATGCATTGTTTTTAAGATAGCGAATGGAGACGAGTTAGTCCCTTTGTTATGTAGTATGCATTTTTAATAGTTTCCTTGACTTTAGTTTTAATTTTTACCAAACTAGAAGAATGGTCGACTGCTAAATCCTAACAACTACAGCTATAGAACTAAATCTATAGTTTTTTGTTATTCCTTTGATAATACAACAGTCAATAACATCAGGTATCTTATTTTTATCAGTAGGCCAGTATGTAGACTGACCTGTTGGGATCAAATTCATAGTCTTTGCCAGCATATATTGCAGAAGTTCGCGACCCCTAGATAATATGAGTTTGTAGCCCCAAAATGAATGCTTGGCGTTGTAATCACCTGCTACAATGAAATGATCTCCTAAGTTTTTGAAGAAATCATTTAACTGCTCCTCTGTAATAATGTGCTTCGGAGGGCAATAAGGTGCCGAGATGTACAATGTATTCAAGGATTCCTTGTCAATGCAGACAATACAGAAAAAAAGGA
The DNA here is from genome assembly GCA_015888305.1 of Antheraea pernyi. Lineage (NCBI taxonomy): Eukaryota > Metazoa > Arthropoda > Insecta > Lepidoptera > Saturniidae > Antheraea > Antheraea pernyi. Next base: position 57,223 of record MU159865.1, on the reverse strand, counting down.
AAAATACTTGTTTTGTAAATTATGTTATTGTTACGATAAGTTTTTATATAACTTTTTTCTTATTAGTAATATTTTTTCTGTCCTCCGATCGGAAAATGGCAACTTTCGGGTTACATTGCTAAATGAAGTTGCCACTGTTTAGTTCCGTCGAGCTGAAAAATAGTATACACAATCAAGCCAGTAAAAAAAGTCAAAAATCACATGTTTGTCAGCCTCGGTATCGTCTCGGCTAACAATTAAATGTGGTTTGAGACTATATTACTGGCCTGGGTATGTAATACATTATTTTCACTGGTAACTATAAGCAGGTTTTTGGTCACTTTTTTTTTGGGCACGCTAAATATCGAAAATTGTACGTCCATAATTTTTGTATTTGAAGAAGTGTAAAAGTGTACACCTTGTTATTTAGTGTATTCGTGGCATAAAGTGTTAAGATACTGTTGTAAAATTTTCAGAACAAATCCAACGAATATCACAAGATATTTAGATTAATTCCCATACATTGAAAACAGTTTTATTCAATCTACTCTTAAACTAAAATAATATATCGAATAATAGCTATAAATCGAATAGCGTTTAATTTTGATATGATAACGAGTTATAAATCGATGAATCGTTCCGCCTGAGCTGAGCATACAAGCAAAAGTGAAAGGAACAAGCGATATAGAGGCGTGATCAGCCTAAGCATAATTTATTATTAAAAGTTTGCAATTTTTCATCAGTTTTCTTATATAAAATGTTGTCTATTTTTGTAAAAAAACGACTTTCATATATTAGTGCTCCAGTCTCTACTATACAGACAAACTACCGTGCGACGACGCAGTGTTTCTGTATATAGTGTATTTTATCTATGACGCGGTGATTTTTCTGAAATATTGATTACATTTTTACATTTAATAAAGACAAAGACAAATATAAGCCAAATATTTTTTGTTTGTAAAATGATTTAAAATCATATTATAAATTACCACGAGGGGGAGGGTGGGGGTCTCCTTATATACCACGGATGGTCACTGAGGGGGGAGGGGGTTAAAAAGTGGTCAAATATAGGTTACGTGGTACGTTCCCTAACGGAGAAGTACTTGAATGGATAATACTGTCCACTTGGGATCTTTGATGTGAAAACTTCTGTAGGCGCGTTGAGCGGTATTTTTGGTAGGAGATAAGTTTATAATTTCGCGTCATGACATGCTACGTAAGTATCACTGGTCGTATTGCGCTCGTGTCAGACGCGCAACGCGCAATATAGGGGCCTTTATATATGTAGTATTAATATTTTGCAACTCATCACACGTTTGATTGATTAATAGACTTTATAAAAATGTATATAAATATTTCACCGAGTGCCAATACATATGAAAACCATACTGGTGTTAATAATTTCAGTAAACAAATTCTGGAATTTAAATACACTGTTATTTACTATATAATTAATATGGAAATGCAAAAGAGAATACATTTTTTTCGTTGTTTTGAGTTTTTACTTCTGTCGGCAGTTATTATTATTACATCGACTCTTTTTTATGCCGAAAGCAGCAAACAGGCAGACGGCCCATCTGATGGTAAATAGCTACCGTCGCCTATGGACTACAGTAACACCAAAGGCATCACTGTTGTGTTGACGACCATGAAGCGCACGTTTTCATTACCTTCCTGAAGGGTATTGAAGGAATTGATGGGTAATTGATAACTGCTGCCTCTTCCACTGAAACAAAATACGCGTTTTTCAGCCCTTGACCGAGTAACTTAAACTTAAATAAGTGTTTGTGCGACATCTCGTATCAGCAACTAAGCTATGGAAACACACACCGCATATATGTTGAAAAAAAAATATCGTCTTATTTTTGACCAAAGCGCCATTCGGAATTAATAATCGTTGTTCAGTTGGCAATTTGAAATATTCCCACGTACGCTACAAACGCTCGTGCCGCCGACGGAATGTCCTTTGTTTTTTACGGGATGCCGACAAAATTATGTTTTAATTTTTGTATGTTTGTCAGAGGTATTCATGTAATATTTTTAGAAAGATTAATTTTAATAAATCGTTTTACGAACGTTCCAGTTGATGGTGAGACAGTTTGTTTGAACAAGCGGTAGCAACAACAAGGAACAAGGTATTAACATGCGTCACTGTTAATATCAGCACCTCCAGATATCAGTATTTTATTAAATTTATTTATTTATTACATTTTATTTTCTGTTTTTTAGTTGGATTTTTTACGAAAGCGTGTTTTTTTAAACTATTATTTATATCGAGGGAGGTTATAGATTATATATCATCACACTAATCAATAGGAGCGGAGCACCAATGAAAAATGTTTCAAAATCGGATTGTTTTTTCTTTTGCGGGCTTCCGCTGCGTGGTAGCTTTAACCCAAGCAACTATTCCATACGGACGAAGTTCCAAAAGCTAGTTTAATATATTTTTCATGAAAGTGAGCTACAAATTTAAATATAATGTATATGTATTTCATGAATATAACACAATAAATAAAGGATTATGCTTAGCAAAGAATGTCGGCACCAATATTGGTGCTAACAAAACCTACATCGCTATGACATTCGAATAGTATATTCACGAGTTACATTAATATTTGATTGAATTATACTAATAATAGAGTTTAAAGTTATTGTTTAGGTTTAATTATTTCGTTAAATGTAATTATCTCAGTATAGAGTTCAGGACCATAGTTCAATTGAAATGACAGATTATTCCGAGTGCTCAGTGTAATGTTAATATTTTTTCCTTCATTATACGCGTTCATATGGAGCTTATTAGCATGAAAAAGCATTCTCAATCGATCGAACACAATGAGTGCTAAGAAATGACTTTAGTAGGTAGGAAGGTATCTTAAGGAAGTTAATTCCTCAGCTGATTATTTAATTTAAGACCCAAATCTCAAAATGGCGGATCATGTTTTTAATTTTTTAAACTTCGCTAATTGTAAATTACATGGTTTAGTAAAAAAAGTTCGTACAAATAAAAAAAACATAAATTATATAAAAGTTATGATTTTACAATACACAATTTGTTATTTTTTAAAGTTTTATAATAAATCAGGTTTTTTTTGGGCTTATGCTGCCAAAAGTCTGTGGGGTTGTGCCTCAAGAGGTGTATATTCGTTTTTTTCTATAGGTGAATTACAGAGAATGCGTCAAACCGTATATATATATAATAAACTATTTGTTTCCTTAACGTTCCATTAAGTTTTCAAGTCACACGTGAACCTGCAAACGACGAGTGCTCAGTGTAATGTTTAACATATATTTTATTGATTAATATTTTTTCCTTCATTATATGCGTTCATATGGAGCTTATTAGCATGAAAAAGCATTCTCAATCGATCGAACACAATGAGTGCTAAGAAATGACTTTAGTAGGTATCTTAAGGAAGTTAATTCGTCGGCTGATTATTTAATTTAAGACCCAAATCTCAAAATTGCGGATCATGTTTTTAATTTTTTTAAACTTCGCTAATTGTAAATTTCATGGTTTAGTAAAAAAAGTTCGTACAAAAAGTTATGATTTTACAATACACAATTTGTTATTTTTTAAAGTTTTATAATAAATCAGGATTTTTTTGGGCTTATGCTGCCAAAATTCTGTGGACTTATGCCTCAAGAGGTGTAGGTACATTCGTTTTTTTCTATAGGTGAATTGCAGAGAATGCGTCAAACGGTATCTATATAATAAACTATTTGTTTCCTTAACGTTTCATTAAGTTTTCAAGTCACACGTGAATCTGCAAACGACACTTCTTATATTTCACAGTCGGCAGACATTTACGTTGGCGGGAAAAATTGCGCAACTGTCAACTACACGCGATCGCGGCGCGCGGGAAGTCGTGCGTGACATCGCCATTACGAAACTTTTTTTTGTCGTTGAATTATCTGTTCTAGGCATTTCTGCCATCACGTTTGTAAAACTATATTTTGATTATGTGTTTATTTTTCTAATAATCAGCCATGATTTGAGTTATGATTATATGATTGAAAATGCTAATTAAAACGCCAAGCTTTGAGAAAGTAGTGGTCACCTGTCACAACTGTCACCGTTTGGTTATAACATCAGTGTCTATACGTATACGATTATTATGCCTCTTTACAATAACATACGTGTTGTTTGAAAGAAAAAGGGAGTCCGATCGTGCTTTCGTGGCAATCGGACGTGCGCTCAGTGATTCTGGATACCCTTGTTTACGTGTTTCGTGACGTCATATCAGTTAGTTCGCGAAGTGTTTTTACGCGTGTGTTTCATTTAGTATTGAGAATCTCCGTTATCGTGTTCTCTCTCGTTTCGTCAATGGACTCGTTTTCTTGACACGTCTCTCGTTACGCGTTCTTTTCAGAACGTAGGAAACCGTACTTTTCAATACGTTAAACCGCACTTTTCGGTGCGACGCCGTGCTCCTCTTCGTGTCGTCGTGTCGCCACGTCGGCTGAAGAGAAGAAAGAAGTGTTAGGGCTTCCCCCTAGGAACTGTAGGTCCCCTGTGAGGCATTGTACATCGCCCACAGCTCCCTTTGATCCGGACTCGGGATAGTCCGTTAAATTCATTAAGGCGCGCCCCCCTGCCCCTCTGGTGGGGAGGTTTTTGATGTCTACTCCCACCCCACTCCTCTTCTCAGGCTCCGGTATGGCCTTGTCAATATCGCCCGAGCGCGAGCTCGCCACCTTGCGCGGATTCGCTGCGAACCTATGTCCGGACTCACGGAGTACGACCGTTTCTGTCGTGACCTCGTCAATCATGCCAACGGCGGTCCTCCGCTACAAGTCCTTAAGAATCCGAAGTTCGTTCTCAAGAACTCCTTCTCCCTGCTCCAGCAGGAGAGTCAGTCCGCTGCTATCGAAGCAGCCACTCCCGCCCCAGTCGGGGAAGGCTCCCGTATGGAGCTGGACCCAACTCCCTCCATGATCGACGACTTCATTGCCGTCACACGCCGCAAAAAGCGGGAGCACCCTTCCGTCAATTCCTCCGATAGTGAGGGCCATCTGCCATCAAGCAAGCGCCCCCCTCCAAGGGGTGCTAGTGCACCCAAAAAGGCCCCTAAGGCCGTTATCACCGATAGTCTGGCATCACCCGACGCTGCGGGTTCCGTAGCCTCGGGTAAGAAGCCCCGCCCACCTCCGCCCGTCATAATCCAGGACAAGGCGTCCTGGGTCGAGATCGCTAGTCTGCTAGAAATAGCAAAAATTCCTATCACCTCCGCTGTGAATACCGCTGTAGGTATTCAGGTGAAGGTCGCGTCCCCTAATGTCCATCGTAACCTGACTCGTTTCCTTCGGGAAAACAAGTTCGGGTATTTCACTCACTCGCTCGACGAAGAGCATCACTTACGCGTGGTCATCCGCAGAGTCCCTGCGGAGGTCCCGACAGACGACATTTCCGATGACCTCAACGGGCAGGATATTCCTGTCCGTGAGGTGCATCGCATGCGCTCTCCGCGCACCCGACAACCATATGACACGGTGTTAGTAGTCCTCGATGGCTCCCATGAAGGGAAAGCAATCTTTAATATTTCGACCCTCTGCGGCCTTTCCGGCGTTATCGTCGAGCCGCCGCACGAAACGTCTGTACCCTCGCAGTGTCATAACTGCCAGGTGTACGGACACTCCGCACGAAACTGTCGCCTGAAACCCAGGTGCGTTAAGTGCCTCGGCGACCATTCCACTAAGGAGTGTTCTCGCACGAAAGAGTCCTCCGACCCTCCGAGCTGTGTTCTGTGCCGCGGCGTGGGCCATACCGCGAATTATCGCGGATGTCCCCGCGCCCCGCGCACAAAGCGCCCTCGATACCCCAGGCAGGCGTCGCCGTCTAAGACGGCCGCTGCCCCCGCCCGTCCTCGACCTCCGCCTCTCATGTCTCGAGAGGCCTCCCCGAACCTGCCGGGCACGTCTCGTGCACCGGCAGCATGAGCCTGCCGAGCACATCTCGTGCACCGGCAGCGTCCGTACCCGCGACTAGCACCCCCCCCCCTAAGCTTCTAAATTAGAAATGTAGAAATTTCTGTATCTTAGTATCAGTCAAGTTTACTTGTCATTTTATTAAGATACTAGCTGTGTTCGCGACTTCGTCTGCGTGGGACCTTATGTAAACAATAGTGAATAATAAAGTCATCTGAATGTATTAAGTCCATTTACTTTAACTTATCTACTTTTCTCACGTACTTACGCCGCGTCGTCATTAAAACTACAATAACTTTTGATAGAGTGGGCCGATTTTAATGAAACAAACACTAAGTTACTCGCGAGGATATGCATTATGATTTTCTTCATGAGGTTTTATAGTGAGGGCAATTCTTTACGGTGATACGTGTTCAAACAAACATACATTATTAAAGATCATTGAAACGTTTTTTATTACTTATTCCTAGACACCAGCAACAATTATTTTCACAAAAATCAAAAAACTACAGATACGTCTAAACTCTATATATAAAGTTTTTGGTGGGATCTTAGTATGTCATGTATTCTATATTTTATTCATAGCCTTGTGTTATTTGACTCTATATTGTTTGTGAATATAAGTTTTATTGTGAATCCAGCAATTTAGCAGTGATGCGTGTTCATACAAAGAGACAGACAGACAGCCATTTCTACAAATGATTGAAATTCTTATAATTGAATTCTATTACTAAATAAGTAATAGACACCTCCTACAAATTTTCACGGAGATCGGAAAAGTACAGACACGGTAGATTTAAATTCTTATTATGTGTATAGATAGATATTTTAGTCTTCAAAACTCGTACATACCATTGCTGTTGCGGTGTAGTTGGATATTTCCTTCTTCCCTTCACAACCCTTGCCTTGTGGCCTTGCCTTGCCACAAGCTGGCAACGCAGTTGCGACTCCCCTGGTATTGCAAGTGTCTATGGACGGCGGTGATCACTTAACATCAGGTGATCAATCTGTTCGTTTGCCTACTATAATATAAAAAAAAAATCCAAGATTAATTCCATTCGAGAATTGTCGTTGCGCCTATAAAAACTCCATTGTAATTGGCAAGTCAACGGAAACCATCTATCAGAAACCACTGGGTTGGATTATCTAATGTTTTATAGACCATTTGTTCTACAATCTATTAACTATAAATCTCAGTGTGTAGAATTTTCAACTCTACGATCAACGAATAAAATGTACATTTGCTTGTAGAGATAATCATAATCATTTACCTTTGTGAAAGCGAGATTCATAAATGAAAGATTTGCCTTTTTGGGAGTTAGTTTTCAATATTCTGTTATTATTTACTAGCGACCACCCGCGACATTACCTGCATTTTTGCATTTCCAAATGTTAACAAAATGGTATTATCTTCGTATAACTAGCTAGTTTCTGCCCGCGACTCCGTCCGCGTGGAATAGTTACTTTGGCATTGTTAACACGCAGCGGAAGCTCTCAAAAGGAAAAAAATCCCGATTTTGAATCATTCTTCATTGTTGCACCGCTCCTATCTGTTTTAGTGTGATTAAATATAACCTTCCTCGATAAATGAGCTACATAACACTGAAATAAGTTTTCAAATCGAACCAATAGTTCCTAGAAACGTCACTACAACGTCACAAACTTTACCTCTTTATAATATTAGTATAGAAGTATAGATGACATTACATATTTAGACATGAACTAAAGCCATTTCATAAGTTTTCCCATCTATCTATAAGGAAATAATTATAGAGTTAATAAAGAATGAATGTCTACGCCGATTCCTTATCTTCTTAAATTATAATTCCTACAATTAAATAAACTCATAATAAGAGATTTTTTCTCGTCGATAATTACAAATATTGAATGTGGGGGCGCGCCTTAATGAATTTAACGGACTATCCCGAGTCCGGATCAAAGGGAGCTGTTTAAAACTAAACAAAATAGGAAAACAACGCAAATAAGTATCTGAGCGAGACAGGGGAAAAATAACATAAGACTACTTAAATAAACAAACAATAAAAAGTAAATAAATTTATAAATAAATCACTGAAGAATTAAAGAAATACGTAAATAAATAGATAAATAAATGAGTGAATAAATAAATAAACCAAGAAATAGATAAAGCAATAAATAAATACAAAGGAAAGGTCTCACTCAGTTCCAGGAAAAAGAACGCAGGTGTGGAACGCAGGTGTGTAGCGCACCTATGCAGCGCAGGTGTGTCGGATCGGAACAACACAATAACTGACGTCACTAAATCACGAGTATTAAAATCGAACTTAGCTCGCGCAGCAAAACGGACAACCGTTCGAGTCGACGGTCCGATCGGAACTCCTGGAAATATAACCTTATTGAGTTATATCAACGTTATCGTAAATAAGTGAGACGTTACTCTTTTAACATGCGTGTTGAATAAAGGGGTGTGAATGAGATAAAAGATTTATTTGGTGACCGATCATGATAATATAGAAAATGTCATATGAATTTCAGTGTTTTATCAAAATGGTGGAACTTTTCAGAAAGTTTTGTAATTCTAACGTCTTAGAATTTACGTTAAGTGTTATTATTATTATCGAAAGACAATTACAGAGCGGATATAGAGTGTAATGTATTGCAAATATGTATCAAAAATTAAAGTGTGTGTGTACTTACGTTCACGCGTTACAAGTTTTACTTCTTTGGCGTCAACAAGTCAAAGACTTTTAAATTTTTTTTATCTTCCGCTTTATTCTACGTTTTTAGAAAAAACGACACTAACAATAGGAAAAAGATATTTAATACATTGAAAGTTTTAATACAAAGAAATACAAAGAAACAAAATGTTGACTATAGCTAACTTCAGGGTGTCGGTTTGTCGTGACGGTGTACGCGCATCGTAATAACTTCAGGGTGTCGGTTTTTCGTGACGGTGTGCGCGCGCATCGTAATAACTTCAGGGTGTCGGTTTTTCGTGACGGTGTGCGCAAGTATCGTAAAAATTTCCTCTCATCATTTTTCCCTAACGCACCAAAAGAAGTATAACTTAAAAAATTTACAAATTATATATCTAAACATTCCTCATGAATCACTTTATCTACTGGTAAAACCGTATGAAAATCTGTTCAGTAGTTATTGAGACATAATATAAAACATAAGGGGGTGTAAGGGGTGTCAAATAACATCTAAGACTTGAGACACCCAAGCCAACCTCACCTGCACGTGGTGCACCCTGCTGAATAACGAACGAGGCAATGGCGAAAGCGGGGTGGTAGGGTTTGACTGGGTCGCAACCACCATGTATATGGCGAAAAAGCCCGTAATAGTGATTTGCTTCTGCGGGTCGCGTTTCGGGATCAGCCTGTGCATATCCAACTTTTTACAGGCCGGCGACCGATGATAGTGGCGACCGGCGATGGATAGCGTGTCACTCGGTAGTCGCCATTGTTTTTAGATTGTACTGTGCTTACAATCAGGCATAGAGTAATCATTTTGCCGTGCTACAATTAAAAAAAAAACCAAATATATGGCTAGACATTACTATCTTCTTAATTAATAAATGTGTAATTCTGTTTGTACATTTTTTTTCACAAATGTGATAGACAACTGACTATTATAAAGGCCAAAGAAATTAAAAAGACTAACAAAATTTTGGCTAAAATGACGACCGCTTTTTTATGACATTTTAAATATGCTAATTTAATTTAATAAAGACTTCAGAGATTTTGGATTTCCAAATAAAATTGTTAACTATTTGGCTTGACTTACAATAAACATTCTATTTAACGGCTAGGGAGTTTTAAATATGAATGTATATGCATGTAAATAAAAAGTAATTTGAGTAAAAACTTTTATTTGCTCTTGAGGACTGCTTTATCTTACACATAGAAACAAGTTTTTTATACTTTTAAGGAGGTATTTATACAGAGACGCGATCGTTCATTTGTTTGAACAACACTCAACATTTACAATATATGTAAAACTTTCAGCCAGTCTGCCAAAGAGGATAACATACTCAGTAGCTACATGTGATAGCGAATCTGTATAATAAGAAGGTAAATCTAAGGTGTCTGTACTTTTTAGATTTTGGTGAAAAAATAATTGTTGCAAGTATCTACGAATAAGTAATAAAATACATTTCATTTTTTTTAGAAACATCTGTCTCTCTGCTTGTATGAGTAGGCATCACTAGTAAAGTACTGCGTTTATGATAAAAGCTTAAGAAAATCATAAATCGCACTCTCGAATAACATTTAGCCTTTGTTTCATTAAAATCACCCTAGGTCTATCAAAAGTTATTGTAATTTTAATGACGATAGTAATTATTAAACTTAATACATTCAGATGACTTTATTAGTCACTGTTTTGACCATAACGTTTCACGCGGACGAAGTCGCGAGCACAGGTAGTAGGTACAGAATATAAATTCACTATATGACAAACTAATATCCCGCCAAAAACTCCCAAGATTTATTTGAATTTTTTTGGTATTCGAATATTAAATATTCAAATAGTGATATATATGTGGCTTAGATGTTGTTACTTAGCGAAGACGATTTATCATAGTCCTTCAAGCCCAGCTTGTTATGATAAATGGGCAGTAATACGCAAAGCAACACGCACCTGAGCTGTAATCCAACATTAATCTAGTTTAAGGTTAGAAAATATCTCAACAGCTTAATTAGAATTTAATACTCCCTTGTTCTGCCGGTCAGTTTTTAAAATATTATTTAATTTGTGTCATGTAAAATATGTCTAAGTACTATTATATTAAATATTTATCAGCTCTTTCATCATCTTCTAATAGATTATTACTGCCATTGTCCAGTACGTAATGATATTACATATTTCTTCTCCGATCATTTCAATAAACTGACAAGATGGTGGCACTCTTGTTACAACTTTACAAGGAGTTTTCGTAGCAAGTCAGACTCCATGCTATTATTTCCTATCCACTTCACTTGTGGACAATAACTAAACTATATTACGTAAAACATCACCAATATTACAAAATATAGAGCCAAATAACACAAGATTATGAATAAAATCTATTACATGATAGACAAAGATCCTGCCAAAAACTCCTTTGGTAAGAATTATAAAGCTGCAAAAGCGACAGCGACAGATAAGAAATAATAGTTTTAAAAAAACTAAAAAACCGCTTTTATAGAATACCTAACTAAAAAAATAGAAGATAAATTTTAATAAATTTCAATTAAGTATAGTATTTTTTTTATAAATATAAAAAAGTGATTTTTTTTTAAATCGTGGTCTGCATTTTAACATATTATCGAAATGATAATCCTACTCAATCTGTCAATAAAATATTTATAACTACTGACACCATGCATCCCACGCTTTTTTTTTAAATAAAGGACATTTTTTTATTTACACCATTATTAATTTTATTTATTTAAAAAAATTACACTGTTCTTAATTCAAATTTATTTTCTATTTGTTTAGGTTGGTTTTCTATAAATGCGTGTTTTTTTAAGATAATGATTGGAAATTAAAATTAACATCAATTCCTGCCTTCTATAATCTATAGTCGACTATAGATGAAAGTGATATGAATTGAAAAATGTTATTTTGGAAATTGAATAATGGAATAATTTTATGAAATTAGTGTATTGTCATCAATAAATTTACAAATATTGAATGAAATCTGACTGTTTAAAGTGGGTCAAAATCGCACTCAAAAGAGTCCGATAGAAACATACAAGCAAACAAACATACAGGTGAAGCTAATAAAAAGCGTGTAATAAAATAAATCATTTATTGTCTAGACATTTTAAAATTGATAAAAACATAGCGGCTGTGCCGGATTCGCGACAAAATCCCTGTCAAAAACCGTCAAACCTAATAAAGGCGTTAATTATCCGGTTTTTGTCCTTTCCCGCCGATTTCCATTACCGTTGCCGTTTTGTCGCGCGCCACAAAATGGACGCGCGCTAAATGACCTGTGAACGCGATAACAGTGTTGTCATAACATAGGATAGGAGCGGGAGCGATTTCATTATTTTTTTCATGTTTACAGACACGCGCTTGGCCACAATCTCACCTGATGGTAAGTGACGATGAGGTCGAAAAATTGATCATATCAAAGATGCATAGTTGCATAAAAAATGATGTCTCAAGAATTAGATGTTATTTGACACCCCTTACACCCCCAAATTTTCTCATCGTACTAAGATAGGGCATTTCTCAGCACACTAACCCACAAATTAAAACACGTTGTAGTTTTTGGCGGGTTCTTGGAATATCATGTAATGTTTTTTATATTTTATTCATGATCTTGTGTTATTGATGGTGGTTTACGTAATATAGTTTGATTATTGTGCATCACGGAGTATAGATTCTAGCTTGCCACACACTCTCCCTTGAAATTTCTAACAAGATGGCCACCATCTTATAACAAAGTATCGTACAATTATTTACGTTTACGTAAAATATATTTTAAACTTATTCTTTTATTTGTACGAATATTTTTTAGTCAAACTATTACATTTATAATGTCCTGAAATTTAAAGATAAAATACAAACATGCTTCGCCATTTTGACATTTGGGTCTTAAAAAATCAGCTGAGAGGTTAATCTTGAGTTATCTCTGCTTTTTTTGAACAGTTATTAATTACTTTGTAACTACAAACCCTTTACCGATTTTATGTTGTGTTAAATTTACCATTATCACTTAGCTCCTGTGAGAAAGTATGATGCAATGTGGATTTAATAATATTATGAAAAACAACGCATACCTCGAATTCATTCATAGGAATTGATTAAAAAAATTTAAAAAAGTCGACGTAGTCTATACTGACTGCAGACAGAAGTGAAACTCAAAACAATGAATTAAATGTGTTCTCTTTTCAATTTTCATATTAATTATAGTGTGAATGACAATATTTAAATTACAGAATTTCTTTATTGTAATTATTAACATCAGTGTGATTTTAATATCTATCGGCACTCGACGTAATAACTGTATATATTTTTATAAAGTCTATTCAAACATATGATGAGCTGCAAAATATCAATACTAAATGTACACAGGCCGCTATACTACGCATCGCTAATCTAACGCAAGCCGCGTAAGTGCAATACGGCCGGTGATGCTTACTAGCACGTCGTGACGCGAAATTATAAATCTATCTGCTGCCAAAAATACCGCACAACGCGCCTTAAGAAGTTACCGCTTAAAAAATTGATTTACTGTAAAATCGGTTTACGGACGATAATTTTACGCGATAACGTCATAAGAAAATGTTCATGAATAAATGGCATACTTTTATGAATTGAATTAAATTATTCTATATACAGATAGATGCTATACAAGCCGAACGCTTAGACCGATCCCGCCTCTCTATCGCTTGTTCCGCGCTCTCACTTCACATTGAGTCATGCTTTTTCGTGCGTGCAGACGGGTTTCATCGATTTATAAGACACTAGCCTCTGCCCGTGACTTCGTCCGCGTGAAATAGTTATTTAGGGCCAACGCTAACACGCAGCGGAAGCTCTGAAAAGGAAAAAAAAAACGATTTTGAAACACTCTTCATTGGTGTCCTATTGGTCTATAAATAGCTTATAACCTTCCTCGATAAATGAGCTATATAACACTGCCTGAATTTTTCAAATCGGACCTGTAGTTCCTGAGATTACCCCCTAGAACGTCACAAACTCACAAATTCACAAACTTTACCTTTTTATAATATTAGTATAGATTATCGCCTCAATAATCATTCTTGCCGTCGCTCATATAACGTGAACGTACTATGTAGAGTAGCGACGCGGATGAGCAACCCACTGGCTCAGTATCCAGTTATCAGCGTGGGGTTAAACGATTTGTTTTGTTGTAAGCGTCGCGTCACGTTGCAACGTAGTCATGAGAAATGTTATAAAAGCTTATGAACTTGCTAAAATGTACACCCTCGCTATTTAATAAATGATACTCTTATATAACGATAGCAAGCTTCGAAATAATGTTTGCACTGAAATAAAAAAAACAGTACGTATATCAGTGTGTATACGCGGAGGAATTGACACTTCTTTAACTTATATATATGGAATACTCATAAACTATATACTACCAGCTGATCCGGCCACGCGTTGCTGTGAATCAGTTATTACAAGATGAATTGAATAAAACACGTGCACCATAAACTAACTGGAATTGAAAAAGAAATTCAAAATTAAAACTTAACGCCGTCTGTGCGATATGTAACAGTCGGTCCCGCAGTTTTCTGTCAACAAACTAATTTAAAGCGCCATCTGTACGAGACCGATAAAACTAACAATAAATCACAATAATCAACATTGACAATAATTTAATTCATAATTAAAGAATATTGAGGCTAATAATCGAAATATAAATTATCCTATCTCTCAAGTTAGACAAAATTATATATGAATGCCGACTGTCATGAAGATCGGTTTCGGAGTTCATAGTGGGCAAACATCATGATATTGGATTTTTATATATTTAGATACAAAGTCCCGTAATATGAATATTTAACTACACATTTACTCATTTTGGTATACTATTACACCCAGCAGACACTCATATGTACACACACATAGACAAATTGATACCCTTACCATATATCTTATGTTATAACGAGTTTCACCAAAAAAATCCCTTCTGTATTTATTTATTCTCTCACTGTTTTTACATTATTTCAAGTGTTAAAAAAAAACTTTGTGTAATAGAAATATGATGAATAGATTAAACTGATCTGTACGACCTCAAATAGAGCGTGAGAGAGGAATAAAGCTTTACATCTATACAAGTTGAATAGTCGTGGTCTGCCGTTGTGCTCACATCGCCCAAGAACTTTTTTTTTTAATACTTTATAGGTTTTAGCTTTTGAGCACAATCTCATCCGATGTTAAATGACGTTCTAAGACGGTAAGCACGCTAAACCTGGTTGTCAAGTGCGTGAGCCGGAACACACCGACAGACGCTTGGCGACATATCTTGAACTTAAACTTGGGTGGTAGTCAGCCAGACGGACTTAGAGAAAGCACTACCAGCATTCATACTACTCGATAGATTTCGATCACATTTTCTTTAATTTGACATCACAGACACTTTGCCCTTATGTAGAGAAAAGAATTTAGGATATCTTCATTTAATACAATTATTAATGTTTTAAGAGATCACGATTTTGAAGTGAAACTTCTTTAGGCGTATGAGGGTAACATTTTTACAGATGTAACTTCAAGTCTCAGAAATCTAAAGGTTTAGATTTGTATAAATATAAACAAGACTTATAAATTAGTTCGCCAAAGAAGTTTCACTTCTGACATGTGTACTTTGTACGCACGCACTTTTTTTTTATAAACACTGTGCGTTCAATGTCGACGTGTTTTTTCTTGCCTAGAAAAGTAACGCAAACGGTGTGACGCGCATGCGCAGGACAGAGGAAGTAAACGGACAACATTATGTACAAAGAAATTTTCTTAGCAAAGTATATTTGTGCTTTTTTTATGTTTAGCCTTTTCATTAAATATATCATTAAAACAATAAACAACGATGACGCTCAAGATCACTAGGTAAAGTACCTGATGTTTACTTGATGGTGAGTCTGCTACATATCGGATCAACAAGATACTACCACAGCGATACTATTATGATTATTCAAATGTGACGATTTGAGGCCTAGAACTATGGCTACCTTTGTTTACAGTATACGTCATGTTTGATCAATCAGACAGTTATGTAAATAGCACTATAACTGAAATTGACTAAAATTATCACGAAAGAAAAGGAACGTTATTCTGAAAGTTAATTTGCTATATATTCATATTATCATAATAATCTGAATTAACAAAATATATATATTAATTGTAACGGATATATTATAGGAGTGTTAAATAGTAAAATAAAGTAGATTTTCTTTTCTGCATTTTACATATTGAAGGTAAAAAACAAAACGCAAAATAGTTGACAATCAGCTGTTCCGTATAACCTCAAAAGCTTCAAATACAGTTCATAACAAATAAAGCTTAATCGGTATTTAAGAAAATTGTAACAAAATGCGATATTTATCTCAATTATTTCAACCTATTATCACAATACCTAAGAATGCTAAGATAAAGAATACCGAAATCACCTGCAAAAGTCAGAAGGTAGGTTAAGTGGTAATACTTTTTAAGTGAATTGATATATTTTGCTTGTTCTTTTTATAATTTATTTCGATAACTATATAAATAGCGAGCCGATTCGTCTTCTTGTCGACTAAACAATAAAACTGGTTATATTAATAGAAAAAACATGAATGCAATAGATTGTAATCAGCACCAGCGTCTATACGATTTACTTTTAGTTATCGATTATGATGTAATTAAAAAATAAATTATTGTAAAGAAAATTTATACAAAACTGTTTGAAAAGAACCTTATTAATCGTATATTAGTTACTCATTCATATAAATGTTTTCATCATGTTAAGAAATCTAATTGATTTACTATTGGTCGCCTAAAATTTATCGATGTATATAAGTTGTATATACAGAAGAGGTATATGCTGTTAAGTGCAGTAGTTGAGTGGCAATGGTAGCTTTAAAAGACTTATGTTGGGGGAAATTACTCATATAAAATTGCAACCACTTCCCTCTCCTAATATATGTATAGTTAGTTCACTATTATTGCTAGTTAGTGGAGACACAGAGAAGAGTCAATTCCAGGCATCACCATCGTTCACATATTGATCCACTGTATAATAGCCTTTTGACACCAAAACCCACTTGACTTGCTGCTTAAACTTACAGTTCTGCAATTCTGTAATATGCTTTGGGACTTGGTTGTAAAGCCTAACCACCATTACCTAAAAAACTACTAATGGTTTTACTGAGTCTGAAACATAGACAACTAGTTTGTTACACTTTCTAGTATTTTGGAATGATTGGCACATGATATAAGATATAATATTAAGTCATTAAATATGCTAAAAATGTCATGCGTTTGATCTCTTCTAGCTCCTTCTAGAATGTGGTCTCGTCCGTCCTACAAGCTCAGGTCTATTCACATTGCTGCCACTGGCTCGACGAGCACTGGATAAACTGGAAACACTTGTTAAAAATTTTATAGAAGCAGCCGGTGGCCAAAGACTGTCCTTTCCAGCACTAACCCCAGCGGGGCTGTGGGAGAAGACTGGAAGGTTGAAAGATGTTGGTCCTGAGCTAATAAAGCTTGAAGATAGACATGGAAAAAGATATTTACTGGCACCTGTAAGAGATATTTTTATTATAATATAATGAACCCCTCTGGTGATTTTTTAAGGCACACATCTCAAAGTGGCAGGTCATGTGTTTAAATATATAGCCAATTATTTTTAATTATAATGTAATGTAATGTTAAAAACATTACACAATTTACTGTTGTTTAAGTTTTTAAAATTTTTATTAAAAAGTTGATACAAAATAAGGTATTTTATTAAGCTGCAAAGAGTCTATTGACCTGTGTATGATAGGGTCTACATTTGTTTGTATGTATGTAACTTAAACCCTTATGGTTTTCGACAGTTCAGGGGTTAATATAACAGTAAAACTGGTTTGTAGATGTCCCACTGCTGGGCTAAGACATATTTATAAGGAAATACACTGTCTGTGTCCACCTGGACTACTTTAGGAACCAAGGTTATAAAGTATTATCAAAATTTATACCATAGTTTTTGGTTGAAAGGTAAGAAACATCAATCCATCCTCACAAATTAACTTGTTATAAATTATTGATAGGATTTGACATTTATTTGAAGAATGTTGTAGCGGGTATATCTAAAAAAATATACTAATTTTAACTGCATTAGTTTAAAATTGCGTGTTGTTTGTCGGTCTGTCTGTTAAAAATTGTATTAAGCAGTTATGTTGCTATAATGTTATAAGAATGCATAATTATTTACAGACTTATGAGGAAAGTGTGGCTGATTTGTTGGCAGATGTTGGACCAATTTCACATAAACAATTGCCGTTTCTACTTTATCAGGTAAATGATTTAGTGGTATCATTCAGATGTGATAATGATGGGGTTCTGGAAACTGTTCATCAAGGAAATAGGATTCTGAGAAGTTATATCCAGTTTTTATGACCTACAATAGCTGTCCAGTTTCTGTAGTGTTTTTTTAAAATTTCATATTGCTATATCTTTCCAGAAAACTAAATCTAAGATTTTTTAAGTAAGTTATTATGGTACAATAATAAGATTGTAATGCTTATAGCCTTACTAATGTAGCTAACACCATCAAGCATAGTATTTTGTTGTGAGGGACAGCAGCTGAGGTACCATATTCCTACTACAATAACAAGCAGTTGAAGCTTCAGATAAGTTTCAGAAATTCGGTGTCTTAATACCCACCCAATGCATTCTTGATAATTTAATGTATGTCCATAAAAACTTCTACAAAAGCTTTTTGTAGGTGGTAGAGCCACGCTGAATCGATTACTAGTTTCAGCATAAATAGGTTGGCGCGCCTGGGGTAGTACCACCCTCTCACAGAACACCGACGTGAAGTAACAGTGCTTGCACTGTTGCGTTTCCTTCGGTCAGTGAGAGCGCTGGATAACCAACCTCCCCTCTCCCTCGCCCCTTCCCCACCCCAAAACACAGGGTGGCAATGCACTTGTGATTCTTCTGGCGTTGCAAGTGTCTATGGACGGTGGTGATCACTTAACATCAGGTGACCTACCTTTTCGTTTGTCTCCTATAAGATAAAAAAAACGTAAATAAGCTGTATTTAGTAAAACACCAACATAATTTAAATATTAACAATAAGAAATTGCGCATTTCAAGTTTCAGGCTCACAAAGACCAAGACAGATTTTTAGATAATATGTTACTTTTATAACAATGTCCCAATGCACATGACCTATTTGCGGGATAATGAGTTCAAGCACCATGCCAAGCAGGTTTTAATATCTAAATGCCATTATAGGGTGGATCAATACCAAAAACCAAATGTAACTATCCATTTGTAAAAATATGTATCATGAAAAGATAAAACCGATAGAGTTTGTTGCCAGTTCTTCTCGATGAGCGGGTTGTTTGTCCGAACCGGTGGTAGTTTAGACGTACATAAGCGCTTCCTCGGGGCCTAAATTGAATAAAGTAATTTTGATTTTAGTCTTTTAGTTAGAAGTTAAAGAATTTGTCCCAAGGATTTACTTAAATTTAATTACAATGTGATTCAAGATGCTAACAGTCGAAATGAAAACTGGTTTCCAAGAACAGTGGTAGATGTATTGACGTTTAGATACTTCAGGGTGGTAGCTAGACAAAGTTCAGCGAAAGTTCTACTACTATGCAATTTATGATAAATTATAGATCAGCAACAAGTACAGGGATGAGCATCGGCCAAAACATGGTCTATTGAGAGCGAGGGAGTTTATAATGTTGGATGCATACGGAGCTCATGCTAATGAAGATTGTGCAAGAAACGTGTACCAGCGAGTTGAAGAGGCTTATCACCAGCTCTTCGAATTGCTGCACCTGCCTGTACACAAAGGTATAACAATACTAACCTGTAAGAGTCCCACTGGTGGCCCAAAAGCCTAGGAAAGGTACTGGCATAAATCGACAGTTATATATTTATCTGCCCTACAGTGGTACTAAAATAACATTACTCAGGTTTTCTTATGATGTTTTCCTTCATCGTCAGCTGATAGTGTTGCCAATTTGAAATTATTGACTTGATAATACAAAACATTCTAAATGTTAACCACAGGGCGACCTACCGGGTCAGATTGTGAATCTAAACCACTCTTGAATCCACACACACAAATAATATCATCAAGATCTGTCCAGCCGTTTAGGAGGAGTTCAGTCACATACGCACAGACAGAGATAGTGAGACATATAACAGAAAGAGAAAGAAACAACTAGAACCAATTCTTACTCTAATTTATGAATAGACTGACATATGTCTATACCGTTATTTTAAATTGATTTCGTTTATTTGTAAAAATGCCGTATGATCTCACGTCTGATAGCTTGGAAGGGAAAACATGTTGTGCCAACCCTTTTTTTTTATGGATACGCCACCCTCTCGGGGGAGAGAGTGGGTTATGTCCGACTCGCACGGACTAAAACCCCACGGTGTACCATGAATAGACTGACATGTCTCTACCGTTGTTTTAAATTTATTTTATTTATTTAAAAAAAAGTTGTATGAATTGTTTTTTTTAAGCGATTACCATCGTCCATAAACACTTGCAACACCAGGGGAGTCGCAAGTGCGTTGCCATCCTTTGTTTGGAGCAGGGGGAGGAAGGGAAGGGGAAGAGGAGGGGAGGTGGGCCTCCGACGTTCTCACTGACCGAACGAAACGCAACAATGCGTGCGCTGTTACTACACGTCGGTGTTCTATGTGTCTGGTGGTAGTCCCGGGGGCAAGTCGACCCATTCATGCTGAAACCAGTAATAGATTCAGCGTGCCTCTATCACCTACAAAATGATATGAGTTTTTACTTCAATAATGTGAATATTTTGTATAATTGTGCAGTAGAGGCTCCTACTGGAGACATGGGGGGGTCGCTCTCACACGAGTGGCAGCTGCCGGCCAACTCCGGCGAGGACCAGATACAAGTATGTGCGTCCTGCTCGCACGCTGCCCTCGCTGACGACGCGGGAAAGGGATGCAGCAAATGCGGGGGAACAACTCAAAGACTGAACAGTATAGAGGTGATATTTGACTATTTTTATAGTGTTAGGGGGTGTGCGAGGTATTTGTTTATTTATTGGTAAGGTGTGGTGTATACATGAATCTTAATGAACACGCTGAGATCTTTTAATAAACGTTTATTTGCGATTCTGCCTGTCTGTCTGTCTGTTCGCGATAAACTCAAAAATTACTGAACGGATCTTTATGCGGTTTTCACCAGTGGATTCATGACGAGCGTTTTGGTGTATAATTTGTCCAGGATTGATTTTTAATCAGGGCAGGACAGCGTCTGCCGGGTCCGCTAGTATACTTATATTTAATTGATAATATTATAAACAGGTAAAGTTTGTGAGGTTTTAGAGGGTAATTATCTGGATCTACTTCTCCGATTTGAAAAATTATTTCGATGTTAGTTAGCTCATTCGAGAAAGGCTGTAAGATATATATCATCACATCACAAGACCAATAGGAACGGAGCACCAATGAATAATGTTTCAAAATGGTTTTTTTATTCCCTTTTGGGTACTCCAGCTGCGTGTGTCAGCTGTAGCTATACCACGCGGACGAAGTCGCGGGCAGATGCTATTTCTATATAGAAAGAGTCGAAAACTCCATCTAAGTGTCTTAGGGGTGTCGCGGGGTGTCGAATAACATCTAAGACTAGAGACAGCCAAGCCAACCTCACCTGCACGTGCTGCACCCTGCTCTTGATAACGAACTAGGCAATGGCGAAAGCGGGCTGGTAGGGTTTTACAGCCTGACTGGGTCGCAACCACCATGTATATGGCGAAAAGCCCGTCATAGTGATTCGCTTCTGCGGGACGCGTTTCGGGATCAGCCTGTGCGTATCCAGCTGTTCGCAGGCCGGCATGACAGCAGCGACTGGCAATGGATAGTGTGTCACTCGGTGGTCGCCATTGTTTTTGGATTTTACTTTGCTTACCATCAGGCACAGTGCAGTCATTTTGCCGTGCAACTATAAAAAAAAACTCACTATCGTTTTCAGGTAGGTCACACCTTCATCCTAGGAACGAAGTATAGTGACCCGCTAACAGCACATTATGTACCCCCCACTGGACCCTCACAGCCTCTCATCATGTCCTGCTACGGAATAGGAATTACCAGGTGCTGACAGACTATACTTCTTGACTAATATTAGATTTACCAACACCAGTCATAGTGTCTTACTTTGATAATTTGTGTCATATGCTTATTACTGTGAAATAGTGCAGTTATTAGGATCGACCATCATGTCTCGGGTCCACGATTCACTTTATGGATACCCAGTCAAAGTGACTGAATTTGATGAGATATAGTACAATTGTTACGATTGAATAACTTGTATCATGCCCACGATACATTCTATGGAGAGCCAGTCAAAGTGACTGGGGTTGACGTAAGTTTGGTCTTCCAGCAACTTCTTCTTCGTTGTAATAAATCTATAGATTGACATCTCAATGTTTATTGTTGAGACACTTTCATCACTTTGACAGCACCTACTACCTTACGTGTCTAACGTTGAATGTTAATATAAAAATTAATGGAAATACAGTGATCAATTATTTCACGTAATACGTATAATCGAGTCACTGTGACTGGATTTTTCGTGTATGGTGTATACTGCTTATCCTTGAGGAGTTTGGTATGATGGTTTGTAGGCTAATGGCGGCCAGCTTGGAGGCGTTATCCAGCGAGAAAAGCCTCCGATGGCCGGAACCCATAGCTCCTTACGACGTCATTATCATAGGTCCAAAGGTAACCAATCACTTTAGACTCCATTTCTTCTAATAAACCGTTTTGACCAATCACAAACCGCGGATATGACGTGATCTGTTAGGAGTTTAAATTGACCAATGGGATGTTTTCTTGTAGCATGACAAAGTGAAGTGACTATTGCTGATTATGAGCACAGTGCAATCCAAAAACAATCCTAAACACCGATAAAAGAGCCTGTCTGTAGCTGAATATATATTGACTGATTACGAAATACGATAAAATAAGACTGTCATTTTGTCGTGTTTATTACATGCAGTCACAATTGCAGGGTTCTTCCATCAATACCTAATTAGGTCATGCGACCGTGTACTTAATTCAAAAGGCCGGCATCGCACTTGCGACTCCCCTGGTGTTGGTGTGGACGGTGGTGATCACTTACCATCAGGTGACCAGCCCGTTCGTTTGCCCCTATATTATAAAAAAAAGATTAATATAAATAAAATTGAACTAACTGCCCGTATGTTTGGTTTGAAAATACACGTTTTTGGTTAAGCCCATTTTTGTCCGCTTGATAAGATCTCTATTTGTACGTCTCTGATATTGAAACGGGTTAACCGATCTTGACGGGGTTTTCATAAACAGGAAGCAATAATTGAACCTATTTTAACACTACATACCTAAAAAAAGTCACAGAACTGATCTAAACGTCTTCTTAACACATTCAATTTTATTAATGTTGAAAAGTATAAACTTCATAATAAATCGTTATTTCTTCTACCTATAGACAATAAATTACTAATCTTGGGAAAAACATTAATTACAAATAATGTATACACATATTAATAAACACATTACACTTTTAGAATTTGTGTCGTTTAGAATCAAAAGTGGTCAACTCCACTTTGCAATTTTTATGGGTATAGCCAATTTTCCATTTTGAGCTTATTGCAGACACTATGAAACATTTAGGTATCTGTAGAGTTTTAATACAATTAGTATATAAAGCAAAAAAATAAAAATGTATGCTATAGTACAATAGTTTAAAGTTACGAGACTTAGAAAATTGCAAAGTGGAGTTGACCACTTTTGATTCTAAACGACACATTTTGCTAAAAATGTAACTAGATAATATAGTGATATTGTTAAATAGCTCTCTCCATCTTTGAAAGTAAACGAGAAAAGAATTACACTTAAATATTGTAATGTGTATATGAATTGTGATACTAGATGGCGCTACCGGACCCCGTAAATATGTCATGCAATTTAATAATAGATGGCAGTTGTCTGTTGTCATATGATATCTCTCACGATTTATTTTTGTCCACAATGTTGCCAGATTAGACTGCTTTCTCCAAAGTTTAGACGTTTTGAAGTACTTAAGTTGAGTGATTTATGGTTATATTTTGAATTAATCTAAGTATAGTTCTATACTGTAATAATATTTAATATAATAATATTATGAAGAAGTAAAGTTTGTGACGTTGTCGGGGGTAATCTCTGAATCTACTAAACTGATTTTGAAAATTATTTTGCCAATAGACAGCCACGTTATTTTTGAGTGTCATAGGTTATATATCAACCTAATCCCAAGGAGGGTTGATGTCAGGCAGGCGGCCGATCGTAAAAATTAAGCCAAATCATATAAAGTTTGTGACGTTGTCGGGGGTAATCTCTGAATCTACTAAACTGATTTTGAAAATTATTTTGCCAATAGACAGCCACGTTATTTTTGAGTGTCATAGGTTATATATCAACCCGAAAAATAAAAAGACTTTTTTGTGGATTTGCAAAGTCGAAGAAAAAACCATTGAACGAAAACGTTTCTTACGAACGCTGCCTTAACGATAAGAGGTATATGATTGAGTTCTAGAGAAAATTTATAGAGCTTGATAATACCTAAAAAAAAGTCAGCGACAGTATATGTCTAACTTCAAGGTTTTTTTTATTATCAGGGTGGGACAACGTCCGCCGTGACGGCTAGTGATTTAATAAAGTTCCCATTTGAGTTACGACACATCAAGGAGTTGTATTTCTAAAACTATAATATAAGGCAATTTTGAGAGATATCCAGAGTGCAATCGACATATATCTGGCAATAGTGTTTCACAACTAATTTCATACTGTCACATATTTATAACGAAAATGTTAAATCCTTACACAAAAGTGGAGCTAGAGTAGGGGTTGAAGATATCCAAAGAACATCGACGTCGATAAATGTCCATATAAAAATATCGTTAGTTTGTTGAGCAAAATTTGTGCCTTCTCTAGCCGTAGTGTTGACTTGACAGTATCTAAGTACTTTGGCTCGTGGTTTTTCCTGCGTTTTTTTAATGATTCATTGTAATAAATAGTTCAGTTATAGGAAAATGTATATTGTGTGAATATTCGGCGAATTTAAACATAGACATACCAATTTAAATAGTGTTTAGTTAAACAACATAAAAGTTGCTGCGGTGCCATCTAGGACGAGCTATAGTAAAATACTTAGCATAAAACCAACTCCATGAGTGCTAAATTTAATGGTAAATATTCAAACGATGTTGGAATTTACGTGAAATTCGTTTTGCTGTTTCACAGAACCAATCTATTTTTCACAATTTATTATGCTATCTTTCATGTTACTATTATATTGTAATTATGCGATTACAACTAAAACCCATAACTTTCTTATCAGCTTTTAGTTAATTGTTATATCTATGTATGGCTTCTTTGAATAAGCAATTGTATGTTATGATAATACGCTGAAAAGTTCTCTAAACGCTAACCGTCTGGGTGGTGATTACGTCAGCAACGTTAATTTATTTAACCAGAACAGATTTTAAAAACTTACATATATTGCATGCTTACTTGTCCTGAGCGAGGGAAGGGGACGGTCAGAAATTACAAAAAATCTATATTTACCTAATACTTGCACGGCCCCTAATATTGATGTTGAATTATCCTTAAACTGGCAAAGGATTCAGTAGCGTTATTTCCAGGAAGGGTCCAAAGAGTGGTCTGCCCACGGTTGGGAAAACATTCAGCGGGTTTCGGAGACGATAGCCCAGGTTCGAGGACTGAAAGACCAGGTGCTAGTGGACGATCGCCACCAGCTGACCATTGGCAAACGGCTGATGATGGCTGACAGGTATTTCTAGATGTATACTAATTTTTACAGCATGATAATCGTCCAACTGTCTTGCAACTACCATACATCAAGTGTTAATACTTGCAATAGTGGCGTGATAATGTATATGTTACTTGATAATCTAATGTATGTCCGTAGAAACTTATAGATAAGTTGGATTTAATTAACTCTAATTATTATCTACTTTTCTCTCGTACTTAAGTCGCGTCGTCATTAAAATTACAATAACTTTTGATAGAGTTTACCGATTGAAATAAAACGAAAACTAAACGTTACTCGAGAATATGCTTTAACATTTCCTAAGTGAGGTTTTATCGTGAACACAGTACTTTAGCCGTGATGGGTGTCAGAACAAACAGACAGCATTTCTAAAAATGATTGAAATGTATTTTAATACTTATTCTTAGACATCTGCAACATTTTTTTTTACAAAAACTATAACGTACAGACACATTTGAATAATATTCTCATTATATGTATATAATAAACATTCCTTCCAGAATGGGATACCCAACGATAGTTGTTTGCGGTAAGTCTGCGTTAGAATCCCCGGCCCGTTACGAAGTGTACCGCTGTTCCCCCTCCACCGATACGACTCTACACCTGCTTACCCTTGAAGAGATTCTCCACATGCTTCAACAAAGAACTGAATTGAATATTACAAGAATGAATAAAAATGCAAATAAAGTTTAATTTGTATCGATATTTTATTTTGTGCTCTTCCCCTCCCTTAACGTAGGTTTACATTTATCCTTTTATCATTGGTCATTAACCTGACAATACATTTGTAAATATACTAATAGTAACAATTTCGTAATCAAATTTAAATGTAGTCAACTTTTAGAACTTTAACTTGTAGTTATAAGACTAACTTTTATTACTAAAAAAATAAGTGCGTGTAACCGTCACGCTATTGATGTAAAAATCATATAATAGAATCGACCGTGCTGTCACCTGGTTTCAATGTAAGTAACAAATTAAATCAAAGCTTAGTTATCTGTAGCGCCATCTATTTTTATTTTATTTATTCGGAAAACAAACAGTGATTTGTTACAGATATTCCAACTAAATAGACTCTATACACCAGTTATATGTTTTCGCATATGAGATTCTAGAAAATAGCTAGTTCGTATGAAAAAAAAAATCAGTAAGTGACACAAACTTAAATTAATATCATTATTTAGATTCTAAGAACAAAAACTAGGGCAAATCAACCCACTACTAATGAAGAGAACTAACTAAAGAATAAGTTTGAGAACCATTAAAACATGTACTCGCCATAGTATTTTTAATGTGTTGCGTTGTAGATGTGAACAGATCATACTGCGGCAAGATCACCATATTATTTAATATTTTTGCAGCACGAATAAAGAAAGAATTCTGCCTGTAATTAGATGCATACTGTGGGATGTCCAAATATATAGGTTGTCTCAATGTTCTATTAGGTATCCTCAAATTAATTTTAGAAAAATAAATGTGCAGAGTCCACATTATTTTGAGCAATTTTAACTAGGAAAACACCGTGGGAAATTTTTATTCTTTCCTGCAAAGGTAGAATATGGTATCTACGACATCTTGCCTCATAGTTGCAATCGTTGGTTCCTGATTTATATTGTCGAAATTTCATGAATCTACGCTGTATAGACTCAATCTTATCAATATACATACTGTAACGCGGATTCCATACTTGTGAGCAATACTCGAGAATACAACGCACGAAGGAACAATAGAGGATCTTTATAACTTTAACATTGTATCAGCTAGCTAATTCGTGACTTAAATAACACAGGAAATATTATTAGCAACTCTTTGTTATAAAGTAAATAAAATCTAGAAAAGTACGAACAGATTATTATGATAAGTAACGAATTTAATTAATTATGATTTAATACAAGTTTTGGTTATGTTTAATTATTATCTAACCGGATGCTACAGAAACGTGACGCCATATTGTCGTAACGGAGTTCCGCTGCATTGTCGTCCAGTTATCTTCTAGTCGCGCCTAAAGAAGTTATACTTCAAAAAGTGCCATTCCCAACTCCGCTAGGAGTATTATTATTCTGTGGTTCCCAAGCGATATCACAGATTCTTATTATTAACAAAAACATAATAAATACATATTATAAAACAAAGTACTTTGCCGCATCTGTCTGTTTGTGATAAACTCAAAAACGACTGAAAAGATTTTCATGCGGTTTTCAGTAGATAAAGTGATTCATGAGGAAGGTTTAGATATACAAATATCTTTATTTTCTAGAACCTTTTACATAATATATGTATGTATGTATATGTATGTATGTATAACATAATATAATCTTAACTATATACTAATGTAATCTATATATACTAATATTATAAAGAGGTAAAGTTTGTGACGTTGTGGCGTTGCAAGGGGTAATCTCAGGAACTACTGGTCCGATTTGAATAATTCTTTCAGGTTTATATAGCTCATTCATCGAGAATGGTTATAGGCTACATATCATCACGCTAAGACCAATAGGAGCGGAGCAACAATGAAAAATGTTTTAAAAACGGGGTATTTTTTCCTTTCGAGATCTTCCGCTGCGTCTTAGCCCAAAATAATTATTCCACGCGTTGCGAAGTTGCGGGCAGAAGCTATTAACTATTTATATTATCTATAACCTACACTAGTATTATAAAGAGGTAAAGTTTGTGAGGTTGTAGGGGGTAATATCTGGGGAGTAGGAGAAAAATGGTCGAACGAAAACGTTTCTTACGAACGCTGCCTTAATTATGAGATATCTATATATGATTGAGTTCTAGAGAAAAGTTTTAGCGTGATAATGCCTATTACCGCCCAATGAAGTGGGCACGGGTCGGCTAGTACATAATATAATCTTAATTATGGACCCAAACTAGGCGATACCTGTCTCATGGGAACCTAATGCCTGATTACAAATTTCCTTTAATTGCTGGTGGCGCGTATTGTGTTTATAATATTTAGATATATAATTTATCAAGGCTCTTTTTATAATTATGGCGCCACAACGTCCACCGGGCCCGCTATAATAACTGATCAAATAACACATAAAAGATATATTTTCATGTGAAACATCTAATGCAACTGTCGTTGTCTTGGCGTAGCGACGCGACACAACAAGAGGTATTTTTAATTTTTGTATTTCATGAACATAAATGTTTATTAAGTAAAAAAAAAGTCATCGTTTTCTTGAAAAAAATCGTAATATTTGAATTTTGGAATATGTATTTCCTATCGCAAATAATCCTTTTATGCATATTACCTATTACACATCTATTCGATGTTTCACGTGTACCAGGCTCCTAGACGGGACACATTTTTTTTAGTGAATAGAGATCGTCAATGTCTTTTGGTATAAATAATTAGTTTATATTTTATACAATTTTCGAAATGAAGTAGTAAATTTAATATAAATATTTCACAACTCAGAAAATCCAATTAATTATTGGCAGTCGAGATAAAAAAATACTTTTGTAAATTCTCCGAACTATTGGCGTCATTTAGAACTTTTTTAAATAAATTTTAAACCGGTTTTTCCTGCAACTCCATCTGCGTGATTTTCGTATTACTGTCATAATTTGTGTATTTCCTTATTAGTTACAAAAAATGTAATTGTACGTTCATAATATTTAGAATGACTTTCTCAAGATCAGCAGTTCTTTCTATTCCATATTTCGTTACAATGTAAAAAAATAAGAAAAACATAGTGAAAAAAACAGTTACTTTCACATTTATCATACCGTCTATATATAAATAAGCTAATATAACACAGTTCAGTATTTTTTTCTATCTGTTCATCAACCGATTTTTTTTGTGTAGGTAATAGCTGTTAATGATTAATCGTCGGGGTATCGAATAACATCTAAGACTTGAGACCCCCAAGCCAACCTCACCTACACGTGGTGCACCTTGCTGAATAACGAACGAGGCAATGGCGAAAACGGGGTGGTAGGGTTCTACAGCCTGACTGGGTCTCAAC
Organism: Antheraea pernyi; assembly: GCA_015888305.1. NCBI lineage: Eukaryota > Metazoa > Arthropoda > Insecta > Lepidoptera > Saturniidae > Antheraea > Antheraea pernyi. Next base: position 27,847 of record MU159865.1, on the reverse strand, counting down.
CACCATGTATATGGCGAAAAAGCACGTCATAGTGATTCGCTTCTGCGGGTCGCGTTTCAGGATCAGCCTGTGCATATCCAGCTTTTCGCAGGCCGGCATGACAGCGGCGACCAGCGTTGGATAATATGTCACTCGGTGGTCGCCATTGTTTTTGGATTGTACTGTGCTTACCATCAGGCACAGTGCAGTCATTTTGCCGTGCAAAAATTAAAACAATAATTTTTACGTCTACGTTATTCGTCCAGTACTAAATACAGTCTTTGCCATTTCGTATAAAAAAGAGAGAGTGGAGAGTTTTTGGCGAGATCTTGGCATATCACGTAGTATATTTTATTCATAATATTGTTTTATTTCGTTCTATTGCAGTAATACTTCTTTACGCGTGATTTTTTTTTCGAACTGTCTACGCTATTGGCCTAGTAAGACCTTAACAGCTTCACCGGACTACTCTTTACGCGCGACTAGGAGGTAAGTGGACGGCAATGCAACCGAAATCCGTTGCGGCAATATGGCGTCACGTTTCTGTACTGTACGATTTTTAAATATTTTTGATTTTCTCAATAAATAGTTTATAAACAAATAAATAATTAATTTTAGTGAAAAAAAAATTAAATTTGAATAATAATAAAAATCATACAATAGAATTAATTATGTCTATATGAGCGCGCAACCGTGCTGCCATATAGTTTCAATGTAAGTAACAAATTAAATCAAAGCTCCATTATCTGTAGTGCCATCTATCAGCTAATTCGGTTAACAAGTTTTACTTCTATCCCGTGTGACGGTTACACGCACTCATTTTTTGTGTAATATCGGTGATGTTTTACGTAATATAGTTACGTTACGTTATAGCGTGTAAGTGGATGTGGAAATGGATGGGAAATAATATGATGCTGCGTAAATTCCGAATTGCTACAAAACTCTTTGGAAAGTTTATCAAGGCGGCCACCATCTTGTTAATTTAATGAAACGATCGCAAGAAACTTGTAATATCATTACCTATTCTAGAAGATTGGTTGGCAAAAAGAAAAGAAAGAAGAAAAGTGGAGAAAGCATTTTGTACCTCTTGTTATGATCGAATTTCGGTCACTCGACGACCGTTCGGTATTATTTGACGTACAATATTGTCAACTAAATTGCTAATATATTTCACAGTTTTCAACAATTCTATATACAATAGCTACGGTCTGGTGACACCGAAACCCATTGAGATATTTAAACATAGGTCATTTGCATACAAAAGTCACATGGACATGATTTAACACAGCGCTATTGTGAAAGCTTACGGTTTTTTTTTTTGTATTTGAACAAAACAAATGATGATTACAATCAATATAACAAAAGAGAGCACTCGGTTATTCTATTTTTTAATTGTAATAACACGTACAAGTTTTTGTAGGTTATTTACAATGGTTATTAATTTCCTCTTGCAAAACAAAATGGCAGTTGAGTGGGCGTTTGAAAGTATTTTTTATAGGCCCAAAAAACGCTGGCTGGACCTGGTGAAGGCGGACATAAAGGCGAATAGCCTCACACAAAAGAATGCCGAAGACCGGGCAAAGTGGAGAAAGCGAAGTAGGAAAGCGGACCCTGGCACCAGGCCGGGATAACGCTAGGAAGATGAAGAAGAAGAAGACTTGTCACGGACATAATCCTATTAAAGGAGGCAACATCAATTAAGTATGATTTTTTGATCATAGTCTTCGATTTTTTTAGAACCGTTAAATTCATATAATAACGCCATCTGAATAATAGGAAAACAGAAGTAACTAAGACTGAATGGTAAATCATTTGACAAGTTTACTTTATTTAAGTTATTGGAAAAATAATAATTTATCGATATTTTTCATTCGATTTATTGATGTTTTTCGCGGTATATAATGCCTTTATATATAAAATTTCGGTATAATTTATCTCCTGTAACCATGTGTCATATAATTTTGATAATTACAGTGTTTGTCGCGTTTTTTTTTTTATTTTATACTATCCGACCTGTGGCCATTTCGTTGGGCGGTAATAGGCATTGTCAAGCTACAACTTTTCTCTAAAACATCTCATGACAGACTAAGATCCCGCCAAAAAACCAAAATGGCAGTTGAGTGGACGTTTGAATTTTTTTCGATTTTTTTTTTTTTTGGTTGTCCGGTGAAGCTGTAGATGCCTCCAATAAGGCCAATAGCGTAGTCAGTTCGAAAAAAATAAACGAGGTTATTGTTTGTTTTGTTATATTATATTGTATATACTTGTCACGACATAATCCTATTAAAGAAGGCAACATCAATTAATTATAGTAGTCCGGTGAAGCTGTTAAGACCTCGCTTGGTCAATAGCGTAGTCAGTTCGAAAAAAAAAAGAACTCAATTAATTATGATTTTTAGATCATAGTCTTCGATTTTTCTAGAACCGTTAAATTCATATAATAAAGCCATCGCATTAATAGGAAAACAGAAGAAACTAAGACTGAATGATAAATCATTTGACAAGTTTACTCTTATTATATCTTACTAAGGGTTATTGGAAAAATTATAATTTATCGATATTTTACATTCGATTTATTGATATTTTTCGCGGTATATAATGCCTTTATATATAAAAATTTCGGTATAATTTATCTCCTGTGACCATGAGTCATATAATTTTGATAATTACAGTGTTTGTCGCATTTTTTTTATTTAATACTAGCGGATCCGGCGGACGTTGTCCCGCCCTGATAACAAAAAAACTTTAACAAATTATATACCAAACCTTCCTGGTTAATAACTTTATCTACGGGTGAAACCGCATGAAAATCCGTTCAGTAGTTTTTGAGTTTATCACGAACAGACACAGACGTGGCAGAGGACTTTGATGGATAATCATCATCATCATTATATTACATGATAATATAATACATGAAGCCTAAATTTTGTACCCCTTTTTAACGGAATTGCGCGAACGGATGAACGTAAAATTTGGCATAGTTAAAATTTATATGGAGGAGAAGTGCAGAAATTATTTATTTTACATAAATTGCATTAGACGTACATTAAATTAATTAAAATATGCATTACTCACACAACTGCTTCAATTTTACACAACATATACACACATCACATCACAGAAACTCTGGAAATGGCTAAGAAGCAAGGCAACTGAAATTGCACTTAAGAGGTCAAATTTATAAAAAAAAAAATCCAAAAAAAAATTAAACTGCCTTCGATGTGAAACACAAATAAGGCACTAAAAAGCGAAAAATAACTGAATTATTAAATTAACCAAATTAAATAAAAAATATTGATATACGCGCTACCGAATAATATATTTGAAGTCGATGCCAACTTAAATTCATATCATCTACATACAAAGTTTTGGTCCACTCTCGTGTCCCATGATGTATATCTGTATAGTATATATACATATTTTATTACCTACAACAAATTTGAAATTTAGGTTAGCATCGACTTCTAATATATTATTAGGTAGCGCGAATATCAATATGTTTTATTTAATTTGGTTAATTTAATAATTCAGTTATTTTTCGCTTTTTAGTGCCTTATTTGTGTTTCACATCGAAGGCGGTTTATTTTTTTTTGGAAAAAAATTTTTTTTTCCATTTTTAGTGTCCATAAATATATCTGGATTCTAATGGGTATAATAAATCGGTTCCAATTTCACGAAAATACGTAAATATGAAGTGGATGTAAATCAAATAAACGGTTTTTCACCCCCTTAGGGGTTGAATATTTTCTTCAAATTCATATGGGACCACCTCTGAATATAATCGATTCAAATAAAAAAAGAATCATTAAAATCGGTTCATAACTGACGGAGATATATAGATTAACATACATTAAAAAAAATACACACAACCGAACATAGAAACCTCCTCCTTTTTCGAAGTCGGTTAAAAATAGTACTCACTATAACAGACGATAGTTTGCAGACATTTTTGTAGTCAATTGTTTTTCGAGTGTGAAGAGATCGCGATCGTCTCCGCTGCATGGCGGTACACAGCTATACAGGTTTTATTGTAAGAGAACGTATTCAAATATATTATACACTAACACCGACCATCTTTTTGGAGCTTTGAAGTCTTGTCACTTACAATATTTAAATGACTATTAGTTCCTAAAATAGAAAGAAGTAGACTCTGCTGAAATTTTACGTGATTTTAGACTATATGTAGTGTTTTTCATTTCAATTCAGAATCTTTTGTATTTTGACTTTATATTTTGAAATATTGTTAATATTTTACGTAATTCCTTTTAGTTATTGTGCATAAATGGCATGTATTAGAATACGGATACTGAGATGTCATAAAAAATCACGGGAAAGTTCGAACGACGGGTTACAATATCGCTAAATCATAGTTTGAAATTTGGAATTTAGAAGATTCTATCCATTTGACATTGGCAGACTTATGTATAAGCACAGGTTCCTATTAAAAACGTGAAAGAAATAGGCTATAGACGTGTTAATCCCTCGGCTATTTTTTTATGAATTAGATCTCAATATGGCGGATTTACTGTTTTAAATATCTAGCCATTTTTGATGTGATAACGTGTTATAAATCGACGAATGCCGGATGCTCGCAGTGCAAAGCATGACTCATTGTCACGTTCCGCCTGAGAAGCGTGAAAGAGAGAGCACGGAATAAACGATAGAGAGGCGGGATTGGCCTAAGCGTTCGGCTTGTGTAGCATATATCTGTATATAGAATAATTTAATTCGATTCATAAAAGTATGCAATTTTTCATCAATGTTTTTATGACGTTATCAAGTAAAATTATCGTCCGTAAACCAACTTTACAGACAACCAATTATTATAACTTTTGAATTTCAATTGAACATTACATCATTTTTTTTTTTTTAATCTTTTTTTTTAAGGGTTTGGTCACAAAGCGACCATGCCACCCTTATTGGAAGGCATATATATTAGATACTACACACATATAATCACAATTTACCTCCTATTGATAGCAACATTGGCTAACCTGTACAGCATCCTGGCTTCATCCGACAAAGGTGAAGCCAAAATGCCGTTACAGACCCCAACGCAACGTAAATCCTTACCTACTGTTAGGCAGTACTCTCGCCTTTCTGCTTCATTACGGACACATTCCACAATTATATGATAAACATCTTCTACTCTGTTACACTCAGTGCACAGAGGTGATTGTATCTTATTCATTAAATTGGCAAATTTATTAAGCGGAATATGTCCGGAACGAAGTCTCAAAGCGGTAACAATTTCAGTCCTAGACCAGTCACCTTTATCGATCCAAGGGAAACGAGGAGGATTAGGTTGCATCGTTTTGTACCAGATACCTTTGGTGAGAGATCTTTCGTCAAAATACTCCTTCCACAGATCCATACAGCGTTTTTTAACGATATGGAGCACTTCCGAATAAAGAGGCAAACAACCAAAAGGAATACCGTCAACAATGGCTTCTTTTGCTAAACAATCTACCTCTTCATTTCCCTTGATACCAATGTGAGATGGAACCCATTGTATGATGATATTTTTATTTTTCGTGGCTAGTCTCTGAATAGTTTGCAAAATGTCATATGCAATAGGTATCCCTCGTCTGTTGGTTGTACAAAGAATTAAATGTTGAAGGGCGCTCTTGGAATCACTAAGTACAACATAATTACCAGATTCGAAAGAATCGATATATGATAAAGCTTCTGCAATAGCAATAAGTTCTGCAGACATAATTGAGATGTTTGAATTTATCTTAAGCTTTACAAAATTATTTTTCTTGTTATTCAAGTTTTTTTTAAATTTTGTAATAAATACGGTATTTTTTTTAAACTTATGCTGCCATGAATATGTTGATCAGTATATCATAAGGTCTACAGTCGTGTGTATAGCGCTCAAACCCTTACCGTGTTATTACAAACAAGTTAAATACATATTAAATACTTGGTTTCAAAAGGTTTCGTAATAAATGCACCGCGCTCGCCCGAGGCAAGTTCGCGTTATCCTTTTTCGCAAGTCTAACCTAACGTAACCAAAGTGAGACAAAACAGCAAGGTGGCGAACATTCAGCGACCGCGGTGCATTTAATACGAAACCTTTTTAAAGTCAGGGTTCAATACGTATTTAACTTTTTTGTAATAACATGGTTATAGACAGTTTTTAGGTTTTAGACAGTCGCATGTGTTACCCAGAATAGAGTATACTGTGTATAAATATGTACATACTAGAAAAGTGGTCACCATGTAATAAGCAATTCTAACAAACTTCAAATATTTAATGGCACGTACGTGACAGGAGTTGTTCTTTGTACCATAACAATATAAACACCGCAATGTAGGAAATTATACATATTCCTAGTAAACTGATACGATCATCAGAACAATGGACAAAAATACACTTCATTATAACGAGTTTTAAGGTCAAAACCTTTACAATTATGACAGTTTTTATTACAAAACTGCTAGTTTTTTTTATATCATAGGAGGCAAACGAACAAGTGGGTCTCCTGATGTTATGTGATCACCACCGTTCATAGACACTTGTCGACACGCACTCGGTCACGCTTACTAAGATGTCAGGAAGCGAAATTATACATTTATTTCCTGCCAAAAAAATACCGCTCAACGTGCCTAAAGAAGCGTTCAAAAGGTATAAAGAAAAGACTCGTCAGACTATTAGTGTGGGCCAGCAGAAAATCAGCACTATGGCAATTTCCTGTAGCTCATACTGGGCGTTCCTGGTACTGAATGCAGTATTTATTTCCGAAAAAAAAACATGTCATCATCAGCCTATAGGAGACCCCACTGCAGTCATAGACCTCTCTTTCCTAAGGAAGATATGGGCGTAATCACCACGCAAGCACACGACGTATTGGCGATTTCAAACTCTGAGAAATCCGATTCTATGCTTTCTCACATACGGTGGTACTAGAGAGCATTTCTCAGATTCAAGTTTCCTCGCGATGTTGTCCGTTGTCCGTCGTTCACCGTTAACCTATAGAAAAAAGTCTTAGGAAGAGCTAAAATTAGATCCGGTTCATTTTGAAATATAACGACTGAATTATTCTTTATCTAGATACAGATGATACTAGATTTACAAAATGACCTTGCAAAGTTCTACAAATAATGATATGCTTGAAACAACTTTCGAAAAACCATTACAATGTTATTAAGCCGACGAAATTCAAAACAATATAATGATCTACGATAACACGGCATTACGTGGTTGTATTCAATTTGTCAGGATTATACCATTTAGCTGTCATAAGTTAAGACCTGTTTACAATGGTTTATTTATTTTTTCAAGTTACACTTCTTTTGGCGTGTTTGGGAAAAATAACACACCGACCGACACCTAAAAAGAACACCATGAAGTTGATTTGTAATTGTCTATTCAGTTCTCGTGATATTTAACCTTATATTCAAGGTATTTATTCAAATCTCTCTCTCTTCCTGGCTGTTAGTCCCACATGGTGGTGGGGTCAGCCTTCTTTACTTTTCTTCTCCACTTCGCTTTGTCCCTGACATCACATTCGGAAACTTCGCACTCGTTCATATCTTTCAGCACTACACCCTTCCAATTTGTTTTGGGCCTGCCTCCGGATCTCTGACCCTGAATGGACAGTTGCAATGCCAAATTTCCCACGTAGTCTGGTGGCTTTCTCTTTACGTGAAGGTATTTATTCAAATATATATTATATATGAATCTACAACACGTGTTTTTGATATCAGTCGAGAAAAAAAAACATAATTATATATATATCGATATAGGTATAGCTACCGAGTTATAGGTCAAATTACATTAGCTCGAGCGAAATCGGAGAGAAAGGCTAATATAGAAGTGTTTTATTGATTTTTTTATGTAAGGTTATTATTTGATTTCATTAAATTAATTTATAACATATGTTTACTAACTCGACTATTTATCTTAATCGTTAGGTAGGTTAAAACAAATTATAAAAAACAGAGTAAGTGTGAACGTCCCTTTATAATGGTTGTACTTATAGATTGTGTTGTACAAAGGACGGGTAACGTTTTTTTACGAAACACAAAACCATACACAAAACTCTCGGGCAGTCGTTGGCTGATTCGCGGACAGTGTGCGTGTGTTCCCGTACTGACAAAAAGTTTGAATTTAAAAAAGTTGCGTCGTCTTTTACAAGGTTGGTAACTTTGTTTTTATAATAAATAGTTTATCACAAAGGAGATTACGCTTGGGTTTTTATAATGACAGCTTATTTGACTTATTTTGTTTACTGTGCGTTTTTGCTCGCGTAAATTAACGCTATTCGTCGTCGCATAATGTTTAGCGTCGTTAAAACTCTCTATTGCACGATATTGTACTATTTGTTAGGTAATTGATTACGTTTTCTTGTAATTTAATAGCCGTATAAGAATGATGTATGTATCACTTTCATTTAACATGCAATTACAATTAGAAAATCGATACTTCTAAAATATTATTTTGTACATATAAATAAAAATTGAAGTGTGTTTTAATTGTTCAAATCTGAATCTGAAATAATTTTAACGGGATTTTTACTGGTAGTTTTAATACTTTTCAAAACATTATCATTTTTCATACAAGCTAGGCACTAACAATTTTTTTTGCAACCTTTTTTTTATTTTCGAACTGTCTACGCTATTGATCTAGCTAGGTCTTAACGGCTTCACCGGACTACAGGCCCAGTTTTTTCAAGCTAGGCACTAACAATTTTTTTTGCAACCTTTTTTTTATTTTCGAACTGTCTACGCTATTGATCTAGCAAGGTCTTAACGGCTTCACCGGACTACAGGACTAGTTTTTTGCAACCAATCTTCCACATTATTACTAAATATATGGTCTAAAGGTTATTATAGAGTATATCAATATGCGAACGATGGTGACGTTTGAAAATGACGCCCTTCTGTGCATCTACTAAACACCAATGTAGTCGTTTTGGGAAAATTGTTGTAATTTTGACCTTCTCAGGGCCTAAATTGAATATAGTATTTTTTATTACTGCAATTGTCGAGTAGGTAATAATATACAAGTATCTTGCGATAATTTTTATGTACTAACAAGATGGTAGCATCCTTTTTAAAACTTTCCAAGGAGTTTTTGTGGCATCTCAGAATTCATGATCCGTGTTATTATTTTCCACCTATTTCACTAATGCACAATACTATAATACAACAAATACTAGAAAAAATGAGAGTCAAATAATATTAGATTATGAATAAATTATAAAACTACGTGACAAGCAAGATCCCGCCAAAAACTCATAACAGTTTCTTCTATTTTTAACCGACTTCAAAAAAAGGAGGAGGTTATCAATTCGTCTGT